>CM053786.1:547735837-548043337 GCA_028749045.1 Cupressus sempervirens
GTCATTCTCTGATAGTTCCATAATCAGGTAACCAATGTTCCTCTATCTAAGAAGGCAAAGCATGAATGTTGTGAAAATGAGGACCTTGACATCTAGTTGAGAATCTATCTTCAATTTTTCCTTCTACTCTATTTCCATGACAAAGGATTTTATTTCTACCCACCTGTATTCATTTTGAAGGAGAAGTAGCACTAATGTGAAGTATGTTTTCGAAATCAATTGAGTGTACATTAATGATTTGGTGGGAGACCAATTAAAATAAAATAAAATCTTTAAATATGTCGATAATGGTTTTGGTGAGAATAAGAGTTGAGAACAATAGAAATTAATAGAGATTTTTTTGTTTGTGTAGTTTGAATGGGGATAGTCTATCTTTACATCTACAATAGAAATGGAAATGAAAAATGAATCTTTTTCCTATCAGTTACTATAGGGGACAATATTTTTTTAGATGTGTTTAGGTTAATTTAAATTGGAGGCCCTAATAAATTTAACAATATGAACTATGTGAGATGAGCTCATTAACTAACTATTTCCATAGTAACATTCAATACAAGAGAAATAGGTTATAAAGCCCTGCTTAGGAATCCAAGAGAAATTAACCTAATATGTTATAGAATTTACTAAACCATTTTACTTTGTAAAGTGTAAATAATCATCAAAGTAACAATGCAAAAGAATTATACACATACACATCAATTACACATAACCTATTGCAATTACATTTTTTCATTTGTCAAGGGTTTCTTTGTGTTGAGTCACATCTAAGAAAGTTTTATTAACTAGTTTTAATCCTAAGTATAGAGTCAATAATCATAAATGAATAATAGATACATAATTTCATAAGCAAATACATAAGTACAATTGTTACAATTAAGCACATCCAAATAACAACATCCATCACACACATCACAGGGTATGTAATAATAAATACAAGTACATCAAATATAATATGTCATCCCATAGGATCTCAAAATACAAGATACATAAATATATAGATACAACATTTGACTATAAATCTTTAGGATAAGAATAAGAATGATAAAGGTGCAACTGCATCAATGAAAATCCAATCTTCCATTCTATGGGAGACCCAAATGGTAAGAAGTCATTACCTCTTGATCACATCATTACTTAATGGTGCAAGAGCACCTAACCCTCCATTCTGCAAGATAATTCATCATTTTAACTCTACATGAGTTCTACTCAAGGGCATTTGTGCTTGAGAGACATTTGTAATAGGTAGATATAATTATCTAATAAATTGAGCCTACTTTTAAGGCCTAGTCACCATTGATGTTTTATAAACCATGGGTTTTTTATAATGGTCATTAGGCACATCTTAGTCCTAGGATAGGATAAGTGTTTTCTTAGGCTTCTAAAACTCTGTACTTGGCTAACACTGGGAATCCTTTGTTAACTAACCCAACTCGGTATGGTCTGGGAGCTCGACAGTGCTTGAGAATTGTTGGCATAGAATTTACATAAGCTTTCCTTTGTTAGCTGACCCAACTTGGTTGAAACTATCTCTAAACTTGGTTAACACTAAAATTCTTGGCACTTATGGGGGAACTGTCTTCAATGATTGAGTAGGCTCAGCTAATACTAGCTACTCGACAAGGCTGATAATTTTTCATTACGATTAATAAACATTCACCTAATCATTCTCAATAGTCACAACCTTTGAAAATTGGTTGGATTAGTTGGGAAAGGTCTTCAAATAGCCCTTTCAGGTGGGTGGAAGACACACACACACACACACACACACACAAATATGTAATTTTGCATTTTGAATCAATAAAAGATCATGTTTTTCTTGTAACACGTTATATTTTCATAGTGTACAGACTGGTACACATGAATAAATGATTGATTTGAATTTTTGAATATCTTGTTAGAAGAATGTAGTTGGTTTGAGGGTTTGAAGTACTCTGCAACTAAAGTTATCTGAACTTCCTTCTCGAGTGCAATAAAACCCTCCTTTCAATGACTAGTTTTAGGAATGATGCCCTAACTTACATTCCCACCATGGGAATTCCATTCCACTTGGTAAAATGAAAGTTAGGAGGATGTATAATGTGGTCTCTAAAGATGGAAAGTAAGGCAATCACTTTTGCTAGCAAACCCTAGACCAAACATCTCTATGTGTTTGGTGTAGGACAATAGGTACTATAGTGTTGCAAGCACTTAGGGGAGGGATGAAACCAATCAAAGGGTAGGTAATGATACCTTAAAGATCCCTACATGTTTCCCAGATGGTAGCTAAATAGATCAATCATCGATTTTGTTTTTCCTTCACATAACTAAGCAATTGGGTTCAAACAAATAATTTGCTATCTATGGTCCTTGGGAACAAGATAGGTAGACCAAAACCACCAATTTGAGTTGGATTAGTATTTTGGAACCTTTCAACTCCCCTATAAACTCATAGGTTCCCATTTCAAGCATAAACTTGGTATTTGGGGATTTTATGCTTAAGAACCAGTTGTGCTCTTTTGGGTGCCTAGGCCATATTTTTGAGTAACATCATTCTAAAGGTGTAGAGCACTCTCTTGACTCCAATTTGGGGTACTTGAAGCAATCTAAGGCCACACTACACCATAGTTATCTATTTAAGGGAGAGCTCTACATCAAGTGGTATTAGAGAAACCTAAGATCCCTTAGGGTAAGAAATTTTGATAACACCATGGAAGGAGAAGATGAAGGAGGGTTATCTTCAAGGATGACCAATGTAGAGATTGTGAAATACTTGAGAGACCAAAAAGTAAGGCAAGATGAACAAAGAGACAAAGAGATGCAATTGATGAATTAAGAGATGGATAAGATTAAGGAAGAGCTTCATAATAGAAGTAGTGAAAACTATGAAGAAGTTAGACAAGGGAGTGATGAAAAACCCCTTGAGCATGTGGAAGAAAAATGTCCTGCTAACTAGCGACTGCTTGTGAGGACTCTAAAATCTATAGAGAGGAGAATCATAGATGCTAAGCTTGACTTGCCCACATGCAATGGGAAGATGGACCCAAAGGATGAAATAGATTGGGTAGATTCCCTATCCAATTTCTTTGAAGACATCCCTGAGAACCAAAGGGTGAAAATTGCCAAGTCTAGACTCAACAACTATGCACTCACATGGTGGAACTTCACTCAAGATGATAGGGTGAAGAATGAAAAGAATCTAGTCACCACATGGAAGAAGATGATGGCTCTACTCAAAGAGACCTATATCCCTGAGGACTATGAAGTTCAACTTCATAAGAAGAGAATGAGTTTGAGGTAGAAAGAGATGGACATCCCTACCTACACTGAGGAATTTCATAAGTTGGTGATGAAATCCAAACTTGTTGAACCTGAAAGTGTGAAACTTGCAAGGTATATGCAAGGACTAAGGCTTACCATTCAAGATGAATTAAGTTAGAGAAGCCCTACCACTGTAAACCAATGCTATCAATTGGAACTCAAGGTTGAAGAAAAGTTTAAGAGAAGAAATCTACAAAGAAGTAGAAATAAGGGAAAGAATGATAGAGGAAAAGGAAACATTGGGGGCAGAGGACCACAAGGAAACATACCTCAAGGAGATTCTAACAAAGAGAATACCCAAAGTGAGAATAGTTTAAGAGGTGGATACAAAGGAAGGAGAGGAAATGGTAGAGGCAGAAATGGTGGAAGAAATAATGGGTAGATCAAATGCTACATTTGTAACTAGATGGGCCACTATACAAACAAGTGTCCTAAGAAGTAGAAAAACCAAGGAGAAAGAAGAACTAACATTGTTCAAGAGGATGATGATGATGAAAGTGTCAGAGATTATAATAGTGAAGAAGGGGGCTACTCTCATAATGAAGAGGACATTGATCCAAGCACCTATACCAATGGAGCCCCCACAAAGGAAAACTCTCTTTAGGACCAATTGCAAAAGCCATGGAGAGGTATGTAAGGTAGTTATAGATTCTGGTTCTACTGAAAATCTTGTTTCTAAGGAAATGGTAGATAAGTTAAATCTAGAAAGAATACCCCACCCTAATCCCTCCCGTATATCTTGGCTAATCAAAGGGCAACAAAAACTGATAAATGAATAGGCTTGGGTAGATTTTCAAATAAAAGATTATAAGGATAGAGTCCTTTGTGACATTGTAGACATGGACATTTGCCACCTTTTACTAGGTTATTTAGGGTAGTATGACCTTAAGGCCTAACATGATGGTGCCACTAATAAATATCAAATCACCAAATATGGACATAAATACAATCTTCTTCCCAACCCTAACCCTCACCAAGAGAAACCCAAAGAATAATTAGTTGTCATGGCAAGTGAACAAGAGATGTTGAATACCATCAAAGACTCTCAAATAGGGTATGCCCTGGTCCTCAAACCTAAGATGAAAATAGTTATCCAAGAAGTGCCAAAAGAAGTAAAGGATCTATTGCAGAAGTACAAAGGGATACTTATAGGAGATACTCTAGATGAACTCCCACCATTGAGGGACATCTCACACCAAATTCACTTCTTACTAGGTGATTCTCTACCCAACAAGGCTGCATATAAACTTACCTCTGATCAAAATACAGAGTTATCTAGACAAATAAATGATCTATTGGAAAAAGGACTCTTTCAAAAGAGTCTCAACCCTTGTGCAGTCCCTAGTGTTTTGGCCCCTAAAAAATATGGCAAATGGAAGCTATGCACTAACTCTAGGGCAATCAAAAAAATAACCATAAGGTATAAGTTCTCTATACCTAGGATTGAAGATCTATTAGACCAACTTGGAGGAGCATGTTATTTCTCTAAGATAGACCTTAAACCAGGCTATCACAAAATAAGAATAAGGCCAGGAGATGAGTGAAAAACTACAATTAAAACCACTGAGGGACTATATGAATGGCTTGTCATGCAATGCCCCAAGCGCATTCATGAGGCTGACGAATGAAGTGCTTCATGACTTCATAGGAAAGTTTGTAGTGGTCTATCTAAATGATATATTGATCTTTAGCAGATCTAAAGAAGAACACATGAAACATTTAGAACTAGTCCTTCAAAGGCTACATGAAAAGAAGTTGGAAATCAACCTTGAAAAGTGTGCATTCGTGTAGACAAAATTGACATTCTTGGGCTTTTTCATCTCAAAGAGTACCTTGAAGATGGATTCTAGAAAGGTTGAGGCTATTCTTAATTGACCAACAAATAAGAGTATAAGGGAAGTTAGAAGTTTCCATGGATTGGCAACATTCTATAGGAAATTTGTCAAAAATTTTAGTTACTATGTGCACCCTTGTTGGATACTATCAAAGGAGGTAAGAAAACTAAGTTTCAGTGGACTACTCAAGTAGATGAATCATTTGAATACTTGAAAGGTAGGGTAGCACAATATCCAATCTTGGCACTACCTACTTTCAACAAATTGTTCATAGTAGAAACTGATGCAAGTAACCTTGCTATAGGAGCAATTCTCAGTTAGGAGGGAAGACCAGTGGCTTTCTTCTCTAAAAAACTAAATGATGCCAATAAAAATTACATGACATATGACCTAGAACTATATGCTATGGTTTGGGCTCTAAAGAAATGGGGGCACTACTTGCTTCCTAAGGAATTCATTGTCTATATAGAAAATCATGCACTAAGCTTCCTGAATAGCCAAGACAAATTGAGTTGCAGACACATGAAGTGGGTTGAGCAACTCCAAGCCTTCATAGTTTCAATCAAACATAACAAGGGTACTATAAATAAAGTAGTAGATGCTCTTAGTAGGAGAGTCATCTTGGTGGAAGAAGTCCAAGTGCAAAGCATGGGGATTGATTCCCTTAAGTAGTTATACAAGGATGATCCAAAATTTGGGGAAATTCATAAGGTTTGTTCTATATTATCTAATGCAATCAACACAATATATTCTGAATATTTGTTGTAGAATGGTCTATTGTTCAAATTAGGAGGACAACTTTGCATTCCTAGATACTCCATGAGGGAAAACCTGATCAAACAGAAACATCATAACACATTAGAAGGTCATTTTGGAATTGACAAAACTCTAGAACTTCTAAGGAGGAACTACCATTGGCCAAAGTTACCTACTGATGTCAAAAAAATTGTTGAGACTTGCACAATATGCCAAAGAGAAAAGGGAGTAAGGATAAATCAAGGTCTTTATCAACCCTTACCTATTCCAACCAAGTCGTGAGACATTATGAGCATGGATTTTGTCTGAGGTCTTCCAAGGACAAGACAAGGTTTTGATAGCATTTTTGTTATTGTAGACAGATTCATTAAAATGGCTCATTTTGTTCCTTGTAGGATCTCTAATGATGCTTCACACATTGCTAACTTGTTTTTTAAAGAAATAGTCAGGATTCATGGATTACCAACATCCATTATCTTAGACAAAGATGTGAAATTCCAAGGTAATTTTTGGAGGACCTAATAGAAAAAGTTGGGCACAAATCTTTCCTTCAGTTCTGCCTACATCCACAAACATATGGATAGACTGACGTAGTCAACAGATCATTAGGAAACCTTTTAAGGTGTCTAACAAAGCAACATGAATAGACATGGAATGTGATCCTCCCTCAAGTAGAATTTTCCTTCAATGACTTAGTCAACAGGTCAACATGAAAGACACCATTCCAAGTAAACTATGGATTCCATCCTAAAGGAGTCATGGAACTGAGAAACTTACCAAGTGAATTCAAAACTAGTGCCCAAGGTGAAAAATTATTAGAATATATCAAACAAATTCATGATCAACTCAAAGATACTCTAAATCAGAATATTGAAAAATACAAACAACATGCATACAAGAAAAAGAGACATGTTTCATTCAAATAAGGAGATCAAGTATGAGTTGATCTGAACAAAGAAAGACTACCAAGGGGACACACAAATTTGCAGATGAGGAAGATTGGACCCTATCAGATATTGTACAAATTTGGAAAGAATGCATATAAAACTTCATTGTCTCCTAACATATCGATTTCTCCTATCTTTAATCTTTTTGATCTCACCCTTTTCAAAGGTGATGAAGGTACTAATGATGTAATGTAGGATGCCGAGGAACAAGTAAAATGGATCAAGGATCTACCTCCTAGCCAACCACTTCAGTTGGAGAAGATTTTGGATTCTAAGGTGGTCAAGAAGACAAGGAAGAAGACCTATACAAACTACTTGGTCAAGTGGAAGGGTCTTCCAGACATAGATGCTACATGGATGAGTGAAGAATGCATTGCCAAACATGGCACCTTTGTTCAACAACTATCCTCAAGTGGGACTTGAGTTTTTCATGCAAGGGAGTATGGTGTAGGAGTACCTAACCCTCCATTATCCAAGAGAATCTATCATTTTAACTCTATATGAATTCTACTCAAGGGAATTTATGCCTAAGAGACATTTGTAATAGGTAGATATAATTATCTAATAAATCGAGCCTACTTGTAAGGCCTAGTCACCATTGGTGTTTTATAAACCATGGGTTTTTTACTATGGTCATTAGGCACATCTTTGTCCTAGGATAGGATAAGTGTGTTATTAGGCTTCTAAAACTGTGTACTCAACTAACACTAGGAATCCTTTGTTAACTAATCTGACTCAACATGGTCTTGGAGCTCAGTATGGTCTGGGGCTCAGTAGTGCTTGAGAATTGTTGGCATAGAATTTATGCTGGATTTCCTTTGTTAACAACCCAAATTAGTTGACCTTATCTCCAAACTTGGTTAACATTTAAATGCTTGGCACCTATGGGGGAACTACCTTCAATGACCAAGTAGGCTTAGCTAATGTTGGCTGCTCGACAAGGTTGACAATTTTTTGTTATGATTAATAAAGTTTCACCTAATCACTCTCAATGGTTGTAACCTTTGAATTTTTTTTGGATTAGTTGGGAAATTTCTTCAAATATCCCTTTGAGGTAGGTGGAATAAACACACACACACAAAATATGTAATTTTGCATTTTGAATCAATAAAAGATCCCATTTTTCTTTTAACATGCAACATTTTCATAGTGTATAGACTGGTACAAATTGTTGCATGTGAATAAATGATTGACTTGAAATTTTGAACATCTTGTTAGAAGAATGCAATTGGTTTTAGGGTTTGAAGTACTCTACAACTAAAGTTATCTGAATTTCCTTCTCGAGTGCAATAAAAGCCTCCTTTTAGTGATTAGTTTTAGGAATGATGCCCTAACTTGCATTCTCGCACTGGCAATTCCATGAAACTTGGTAAAACACAAGTTAGGGGGATGTATAATATGGTCCTTGAAGAATGGGAGATGGAAAGCAAGGCAATCACTTTTTCTAGCAAACCCTAGACCAAACATCTCTATGTGTTTAGTGTAGGACAACATGTACTGAAGTGTTGTAGGCACTTGGGGGAGGGATGCAACCAATCAGAGGGTAGGTAATGATACCTTACAGATCCCTATATGTTTCCCAAGTGGTAGCTAACTAGATCAATAATAAATTTTGTGTTTCCTTTACAAAACCAAGCAATTGGGTCCAAAAAGGCAATTTTCTATCTATGATCCTTGGGAACAAGATAGGCAGACCAAACCCACTAGTTTGAGTTGGATAAGTATTCTAGAACCTTTTCAATCCCCTAAAAATTCATAGGTTCCCACTATTAGAAATATAAGAGGAGTAACTGAGAGGGGAGGGGTGAATCAATCACTACAAAAAAAATCCCAGATCTCTTTTGAGGTCAATACAAAATGCAGACAAATAACTGAATACTGTTGAAGCTCAGTAAACACACAGAATGTTGTAACTCAATAGTAACTAGATTAGCTTGGTAAAATATTAACTTAAGAACCATTAGATGTTATATAAGATTACCATTACTTTAACTTAGTTGCAAACACATAAAGAAAATAACATGAACACATTTGACACCGAGATTTAACGTAGAAACCCAATTTGGGAAAAACCACCAATAACAACTAGTTATTGATTTTCACTCTTCTGAAGTGAGCCCTGTTAGGAGCCAACCCTGTTAAAGGTTCTTAAACACAATGTTAGGCATGATCCTATTAAAGTATTTAATCACCCTTTTAGGAGTGGCCTGGTTAGAGGTCTTGAAAACAATTCAATAGAATTGCCACCTTGTTAGAGGATTTGCAAATAGTTGTTAAGCCAACTTTGTTAAGAGGTTTAGATCACTGCTACAATGGTTAGAGAGTAACAATGAAATGACCTATTTTGAATGTAACTTAATTGCTAATTTTAGATCTCTATTTTGGGTTGTATTTGATCCTTCTTGATTGAATATGACTTTGCTGCACCACAAGGATATACTACTTATCCTTCAAATTCTCTTCTTCTACTTACCAATAGATCTTCAATCACATCACCATAATTCACACATTTTCTTGCACTTACTTGCACACTTTTTCCACACTTTGAAATCACAACTTGATCTTATACTTATACCTTTCACTTTGTCAAGTCAACTCAAGTACAACTTACAATAATCAATATTCATTACCTTAGTCAATTGGAATCAATAGATATATTAATTAAACTCAATACAAAAAAGTAATAAAATCCTTTGCTAGCCGACCCTGCTTGGTAGAAACTAACTTTGAAACAATTTTCTTTGTTAACCAACAGAAGCTTGGTTAACATTCAAACTTATGAAAGTCCTTTGGCAACTGAGTGAGCTCGGTTATCATTGGTTCCATCCAAATTTCCTTCGTTACTCGAGTGAACTTGGTAGATATTGCCTTCTAAACTAGGCAAGCACAAGAATGCTCGGTAGACATGGAGAACTATCTTCACTGCCCGAGTGAGCTCAACATATACTGACTGATAATGATTATGACATTTGTGTAGCATCAAAGACAACACACAATTAATCAATTGTATCCAACAACCACTTCAAGCATAAACCTGGTATTTGGGGGTTTTGTGCTTAAGACCTAGTTGTGCTCTTTTGGGTGCCTAGGCCATGATTTTGAGTAACTTCATTCCAAAGGTGTAGAGCACTCTCTTGACTCCAATTTGGGGTACTAGAAGCAATTTGAGGCCACACCACACCATAGTTTCCTATTTAAGGGAGAGCTCTGCATCACCTAATCAAGCTCCCACTCCCACCATGAAGGGGAGATAATGTACGATCCACATACAAATATCAAATCATAAAATCAATCCTAGGCAAGGAATTGTAATAGCCAAATTTGCCTCAAGAGTACACAAACTATTGATAAAGAAAGATAACCAAAGTTGAATAGACAATCAACCAATTCCAACACCACATACTAAAGTAAAAAATACAAACATCCAATACCAAAAATACCACATACCAAAGCCAACAAAAAGATACCAAGTCCAAATAAATATAAAAAATAAACAAATACCAACTGGAAGGGAACCACTTCTAAATCAAATGCCAAGTGTCAAAACAATAATAATCGACAAAGAAATAGTTGTCATCAATAAAGTCTACCACCCACAATAAATAAGATCCAATAATGAGTATCAACTCACAATAAATACATCCAAGAAGTACACCACTAGAGAAAAATATTAAAATCATGAATGAGGCTCAAACTACATAGTAGGGAGTGTCATCACATGGTCAAACTACTTGACTTACCTTGGACTGGTCTCTCACTAGACCCCAAACCCTCAAGTGTTGAGTTATTTTGGACTGGTCACTCTTAACCCTAGACCCTCAATGTGACACATGCATAACCAAAATATCCTCTCACAAAAATGGAGAAACTAGTCATACCTCTCACTAGATATCATCCCATTCCCATTTAGCCTATAGAAGCACTCAAGGCATGGGTGAGGAATATCTCTAACATATATTTTTAATACGAATATCAAGATTTTAATTACTATTTTATCACTTATTACACAACTTACAATGAGTTATCTTGGCATCCACTTTGGGTCCCGACCCCCATTGTAAGCCACTCCCATGGAATGCACCTAGACTACCCTCTCAAAAACTCAAAAACTGCAATTGAGTCCCATACCAAAAAAGTAATATTGAATGAATTTGGTTTCTTAATAGGCAACCCAAAAATAATATTAGTTCTCAAAATCCAAGTTCTCATATATACTTAACCAAACATTTATCATAAATGTAATTCTTGCTTTGAATCATAAAGCACATCATGACATATAGTAAAAAAATATCATTAAAAAAATCTCAAAAGCCTCTGGTGCAAATCCTATTTTTGGCAAACTACACAAGTCACATAAAACAATCACGAAATAAATATCACGAGGCTTTGACAAAACATAAGAAACACAGTTTTCAGCCATATGGTTTAATTCCTTCATTTTCTATTGTTTAGTTTGGGCCATAAGAATGTTTAGCAATAAAATAAGAATATACATATTTATATAAATTGCTAGGCTAATATACATATTTAAATGAATAATTTTTTTAATGTCAAGTCTCTTTGTGCATATAAAATATCATGCAATATTATCATGTTATTAATTTAAACAATCTTAAATTATAAATGGCTTGATTAATAACATAAATGTATATTGGTAGATTAAAATATTAATATCAATTTCATTTCTAAAATATTAAATATTCATAACTAGATGATTATATAGTGAACTCCACTATAACTTTACTTAAAATTTAACTAAATCATAATTAAATATTTATTAACTTATAACTCCATTTGCATTAATAATATATGATAAGTTATATCCAACTAAGAGTTTTAAAAAGCATTAATATTAAAAATCCACTTAAAATAATAAGATGTATTTTTTTGTTTAATTTTAAAAATAAATAAATATTTTTTTAATTTTTGAAATTAATATTTTTAATTTTCAAAATTAATAATTAGTAATAATATTCTTTTTAAATTCAAAATTTAAATTATATTTGTATAGAATAAAATTAAAAATGCAATTCGTATTTTCACATGTCTTTGATCTTTTAAAACATGCAAGAATAATATACTAGTACACTTTTCTATCTTGAATGTAGTTGTTTCCACATCCATACATATATTTAGTAACAACATGCTTTTTTCATAATCTCTCAAATAAATGGGGATCACCTTATCGAGTAGTGGTGACTTGGTTGCACTGTTACTAGTGCAACCAAGGTTCAAATCTCCGCCTGTCCCAAAACAATGTTAATGTTGGTTAGGCCCACCTTGGTTGTCATGCATGGTGGTGATAGGTGTAAATATATGACATACTCATGATAGAGATTATGGCATTAGGCCACTCACTAATGGAGATGGAGAGAATGATAGTCAACTCTCAAGATCATTTTTGGGCTGGGAGTGCTCACGAACCCTGTGTCAGATCCATGTCGGGTGTGTTGGTTGTACCCCTTGGGCTTGGCATCCCTACTAGGCTTCTGTGGTCATAGGTCTTGATTGTTGTATTCAAGGATGATGTCCCCTATATTTCTATCCTCACTGGTTCGTAGTTCCAGTCAAAAGTGAAATGTTACAGATAAAAAAATCTCAAATAAATAAATATTATTTATTTATTTAATTTTTAATTTTTATAAATGGTAAGTTATATATATATATTGATTACTTTCTTTACATATTATAAGACTCAAATTTTCTTTCAAAATATATTTAACAATATGAACTATGTGAGATGAACTCTTTAACTAACCATTTCCACACTAACATTCAATATCAGAGAAATAGGTGCTTCAAACATAACTCTTAACACAAATCAAGTTAGATTAGCAAAATCCAAGGAGATAAAGGGATGCCAATGCTAAACCCAAATTATATCAATGAAGTATGTAAGAAATTCCTCATTCATGCAATGTAAAGTTTGATTAAAGATGTATAAATATAAATTTGCAATTGAGCTAATTGATTAGATGATAAGAGTAGGCTATATATAGGTGCTAAATATATGCAATTAACCCAATTAAGATATGAAAATAGGTCTAGAACAAAAAGTGAAATAAATGGTAAATTAATTTCCTTGAAATATGTAGAATAATATGTCTATTCAATTTGAAAACTATGGATTTGAACCTATTATAGAATTCTTGACTATGAATTTGCAATCATAACAAAAAAAACCCATTAAATGTTATCTTTCTTAGAGTTCCAGGAAGATGTCAACTTGATCATAAAGTGTCTAGATGATTTACAATGAAGCCACCATGTTCATGTGATATGGTAAAAAATTTGACCCAACTTCTTTGAAAATATTTTGGCAAGTAGTTTCTAGATCTGTGGTCGCAATTTGGCTATCGTGCTCTTGCACAAAATAAAGCTTTTTTTGTTTTTTTTGTTTTGGGTGTATGAGGGTTTTCCTTGGTCAAGCTCTAGATTGATGAATCAAACTTGAAATTTAAATATAAATATGTAAATTAAAGCAAGACACATGTAATTATTCACCTTTCTTGTAGAAACCCTTGTCAATAAGGATGTGCAATGCTTGTACGTTAAAGATGTTAAATTTACAATGACAGATGTAGGAAATCTTCACAAATGCAATGGATCTACCAAAACCACATCATGGAGACAAGGATGTAAATGTGAATCAATAAAAAATAATATGAATTCCTAAATGTACATATATTCTTCCTTGATGGCCAATAAAATTCTAGATCTTGAAGAGGAACTTCTCACAAGGGATACTTGAATCTTTGAATTCCTTGAATGCTTGATGAAAATATTCTTGCTTGAATACATGAAATTATGCATTGCAATCTATTGGATGTCTCTTGATGTTAATGGATGTCAAAATGAGGTTCCTAGGCTTCCTTGTATACTAGTTTTTGGGCATGAAAACAAAGAAAGTTAACATGGTTACCTGATTTTACACTTTACAACCCCAAGACAAAATTGGTCCCAAGATTTAAAATCCTTAGGGAACAAGTTGATCTATTTTGGAATAGGTAAACCTATTCTAAAATAGGTCGATCTAGGCTAACATATTCTAGAGTAGCTCAAACTTGATCAACTTGTTCTAGAAGAGGTCACCCTAGGTTGACCTATTCCAAGGTTGTCCTAGAAGGAGCTAGCCTTCAGGTCTCAGAAACTACATTAATGAAAGAAAAAGAAACAAGGCATAATAGGTGAAAGAGGTGATGGAGAAAAAAATCCATCTATGGTCCATTAGGTCACTAAAGGATAGGTGCTAAAAGTATAGGTATAGGAATGATTACTAAGAGTGGGGGGTGAATTAGTAAACACTTGAGAGAGAGCAGGGGGTGAATTAGTAATCACCAACCCAATAAAAATTACAGGTCCAACCAACTTTACTAAACAAATTAAACTTAAATCAGTAAACTTTAAACTAACATGCAACACATGAAAAACATCCACATAAGTATAATGCCATATACATCTCATGGAAACTCGATTGGGGTGAAAACTACGATTTGAGAGGATGCTAAAAAAATTTGTGCTCTTCTAGAATACACTTTGTCAGGAGCATATTTGGTTAAGTGTTACACCAACACTATTAAATGCTACCTAGTTAAGGGAATTCCTTGGAGACCTGTTAAAGTCGTATACCCTATCAAGAGTAACCTTGTTAGAGGATTTTGAACACTCTTTTGAGAATGTCACCTGATTAGAGGATTTTACAAAGATGTGTTAGGGCCACCCAATTAAGGGAATTTTTTGCTAAAATGGTTAGAGAGTAAAATATATAAAATGGTCTATAGTTTGCACTATCTCTACTAAATTAGGTCCAATGAAGCTCTATTTCAAATCAATATACCATGCCTGATCATATGTTCTGATTGTACTCAACTTTATTTCTTACTCTATGATCACAATCTTCTTCTAGAATATTCTTTACCATAATACTTAGCCACAATATCATGATATGGAACTTCTAATTTTTCTCTTTCTTAAGTAGAATCACTTCAATCACAAAACCTAAACCTAAATCTAATGATCCAGATTAACCATATCAAATCTAACCATCCATTTTTCTTTTTCTTTGACCATGTTGGCTTTCCATTTGATCTTTTCATAAGTCGTTTTGACCTAGTGGAAACTTCTTGAAGAATATTTCTCAAATGTATTACCTTAATCCTTGTGTCTTCACCTCTTTTCTTAAATCATGCTTTAGTATTCCAATTGCATTACAATTCACACTTGCCAATAATAATTTAAACTTTATACATGTTCCAAAAATCTTGACTAACAATTTTTCAACGTGTGATAAGACTTACACTATTTTCTCATTTACCACCATTCCCTTTTACTGATAAGACTTCTCTTTCTAGTTTACTAATAAGAGTTATTTTACTGATAAGACTATTTTTTTACCTATCCTCTATATAAGTTAACCTATTTAATTTTTTATGCCTGCATCACTTCCAATTAATTAAATCACCTTTATATATACTAATCATAGGGTGATATCCTAACCATATCTTCTCAACATATTTATGATTCATATCCAACAATAAAATCAACTAATTCTTTTATATTTATTGATAAACATTTAAGTCATTCAACTATTCATCATTTTATTGTTGGAATACTTTAGGATAACTTGGAGGGGGGGGGATGAATCAGTTATCCAAGGTCCAGATGTATAAATAGAATTTTTCACAGCTTAGTGAACCCATAAAAAATTTATCATCATGCATACATCCATAAGATTATGCAATCACTTAAAATTTTCTAGGTTATTATCAAATCAAACATGAAACATAACAGATTTGACAACACACTTGACACAATGATTTATGTGGAAACCCAATTTGGGAAAAACCACTAGTAACATG
This sequence comes from Cupressus sempervirens, assembly GCA_028749045.1. Classification (NCBI taxonomy): domain Eukaryota; kingdom Viridiplantae; phylum Streptophyta; class Pinopsida; order Cupressales; family Cupressaceae; genus Cupressus; species Cupressus sempervirens. Next base: position 547,751,531 of record CM053786.1, read on the forward strand.
CTACCCTTTTTCACTCTTCTAAAGTGATACCCTATGAAATGCCAATCCTATTAAAGGTTATAATACACACTATTAAATGTGACCCTTTTAAAGGATTTCAATCACCTTGTTAAGAGTGAGCCTTGTTAGAGGACTTTAGACCATTCACTTGGAATGTCACCTAGTTAAAAGATTTAGAAATGACTGTTAGGTCAACCTTAATCCAAAGGATTTAACCTAGACTAATACAATTATTAGAGAGTAACAATAAGGATTGATTTGATAACTACTTACAACTCCATTTGCAAATTATAGATCTTTGTTTCAAGCATCCATTTTGCTCGGTCTTTACAAATTCTAGCTCTGTTAGCTTGTTCACCCTTCAAGCATTTATAGCCTTAAGCCTTTTTACTTAACATGCTAATGTAGACTCTTCTCTTAGGTCACTTGATGAAGCAAAACCCTTGACTCCTTTTCTCCCTTGGGTTCTCGCACATGACAACCCTTGCTTTTGACCAACCATTCCTATAAATAGGAAATTAAGATCTTTTGTTGTTCATTCTCCATCATCCAATTTAGGGTTAGGACAAATTAGGTAGGATACAATGAATCTACTTCATATTTCACATCTCTTCTAGAAACTTCTCCTTGAATCCTCTTTAAACTCACCTAAAAATGGTTTACATTGAATTCCTTTGCCACCAGCTCATCAATCTTATCTTCCACCTGGTTCACAAAATCCAAGAAAACAAACTTGTCAACTTAGATCCATTGAATTCATGATCTTTCAAATAATGTAACCACTCGGCATTAACTTGCTTCTGATGCTTGACACATACTGCATTGCTTGGCATCCTCTGTAAAATCACTCGGCAGGAACTAAAGTTTACTAGTGCTTAGCATCAACTAAACTTTACTTCATATCCACTGTTTTGCTTGACATATACTAGAATAAACTTCTACTCAACTCAAACTAATTTTTTGCTTGACTTGCACTAACTTTGCTTGACACCTACTATCCACTTGATCAAGCTTGGCAGACAAACTTTGTTTAACTTGTTCTTCTATACTCGCTTAGTGTAACCAACCTTTGTAACCTTAAGTAGATTATCAATACATCATGTTATCACTATCTTAACTGATTCTTGTACTCCTTTACATATCATAACTCAACCTTTCCTCTAGGTGCTATTGTTACATCTTTTGATCAAATCCTCTTCATCAATCAAATAAGTGGTAGTACTTAAATCATATAAGCAGTTGTCTTAGCAGCAATCAACAGGTTTGACATCAGTGACAAAAAAATGATTGAAACATATTGATCATACTTGTATCAATATGTTCTCTACGGTCTCCTTCTACAACAATCTCCCTCAATCAATTTCCAATAATCTCTCACTTTGACATTGATGACAAACCAAACTGATCAACCAAACCGACTAGGTTAAAACAATAAGACCAAAAAAATACCAAAAGGAAAATAATTCCTTATATTGAAATCTCTCCCTCTATCAGAAACTTCCATTCTTTGAATAGGTTATAAAACTCCTTTGTGTCATCCTTATAACTCCCTCTAAATTACTTCTTATATCTCCCTGTTACTAGGTAGATGTTAGGATTTCTTCCTCTTTGTTAAATCTCCAATCTCTTGTATATATCTTGATCAATAACTATCTCCCTCTTTCTTGTATTTTCCTTGATCATTAACTTTCTACCTCTTTGATAATAATGCCAAAGACTTGTCATCTTAATATGCAGATATAAGCTTCTTCAGTTGCTTCCTTTGTTACCTTGCTTGTGACTGATTTATAGTGTCAATTCTTTTGATTACTTTAGGTAGCTCCTAAAGTAAGATCATTTTCATCAATGTGTAACATATGAGCATCAACTCATTTGATGTAGGGCACTCCTTTTGTTACTTAGATAGCCTTTGATAGGGGTATCACCCCTAGTTTACCTCTTAGATACTCATGAGCATCCTTAGGTAATGTTTTTGTGAAAATATTAGCAATTTGCTCTTTTGTGTTAACATATTCCATCTTCACCTCCTTATCTTGAACTAATTCTCTTAAGTAATGATACTTGATTGCAATGTACTTAGTCTTTGTGTGCATAACACGATTCTTTGATATATTGATATCACTTGTATTATCACAATAAAGTGTCACTAGTTCTATGATCTCTTTCTTCATACCTTTGAGTAACTATTTGATCTATACAATGTTTGTATAATTTATAGAAGCAACAACATATTTAGCTTCAACAGTAGATTGTGAAGTGCAATTTTGTTTCTTGCTAGTCCATGTAACTAGTCTCTTGCCTAAGAAAAATGCTCTTCCACTGGAGCTCTTTTTGTCATCAATGTTTTCAGCCTAATCAACATCAGTATAGGCTCTTAATTCAAATTTCTCATTTTTCTTATAGTATAGACCATACTCCTCTATTCCTTTCAGATATCTCATTATTCTCTTTACAACCATCAAATGGTTCTTCCTAGGATTAGAAAAGAATCTTGCAACTATCCCTACAAAATGCAATGTCGAGTATGCTATGTACTACATATTATAATTTGTCAATCATAGACCTGTACAATGTTTGATTCACCTCAGCTGAATCATCATTCTTTGACAACTTGTGTCTTGTCACCATAGGTGTACTTATTAGTTTGGAATCCTCCAATCCAAAATTTTTTAATATTTCTTTGACATATTTTGACTGGGTGATGTATTTACCATATTTCATCTGATATACTTGCAAACCCACAAAGAACTTGATCTCTCCAAACATAGACATCTCAAATTCTTGCTTCATTTCATTTGCAAAGTCTTACATAAAGCATCTTGACCTCCAAATATGATATCATCAACAAAAATTTTGGATAACAAAATACCTTTGCCTTTTTTTGTCTTCATGTACAAATTGTTGTTATCATAAGTCCTTTCAAATCCAATCTTCACAAGATAATTATGAAGTCTTTCATACCATGCTCTTGGTGCTTGTTTCAAACCATATAAAGCTTTGTGTAATTTACATACCATGTTCTTATTGTTAACATCAACAAATCCTTCTGGCTATTCTATGTAAACTTCTTCCTCTAATATGCCATTTAGAAATGCATATTTAACATCCATTTGATAAAATTTGAAACCTTTGTATGCAGAATAAGAAAGTAAAGTTCTTACTCCTTCCAATATTGCAACAGGAGCAAATGTCTCTCCATAGTCAATTCCTTCTTCTTGTGCATATCCTTTGCAAACTAATCTTGCCTTGTTCCTTGTGACTTAACCATTTTCACCTAGCTTGTTTCTAAATACCCACTTGGTGCCAATTTGTTGGCGTATTTAAATATTAACTAGTTACACTTACTTAAGCTTATTTAGGATAATGCATTTCATAGTAGTTTGTGATTGAGATACTTAGGAGTTTTCACCTCAATTAAACACATGGTGTAGGAGAATTCCACTCTAGGTGGTCATAGTTGTTATCTCATTCCACATTTAGTGTACTTATCATATTATTATCCTCATCAAAACACATACTTCATTGCATAATGGAGGATGATCTACCTTTGGTGGACATGTGATTCCATCTTGTGTGGGTGATAGCTTATCTTCTCCTCATCATTGTCTCTTATCACCTCTCCTATATAAGGAGGCCTATTATGTACATTTTAGATCAATCCATTGGATGTCAATTAAGTCCATTATCAATACTAGCATTCTTGCATCTTCATGCACTTGTCTTGCCAATCTCTTGTGGAAGTTTTCTTGGTCTTTCATTTGATCATGGGGGTGTTGTAGAGTCACCTAAAACTCTAACATGATATCAGAGCTCTCATGGTGTGAATATTTCTTCTTAAGAAGTGCAATCTTGGCTTGACTCATTATTGGTGCAACATTTGGCAATTTGGACATCACAATTTGGAGGAGATTTCGAGAGTCCTATTTTGTGACCTTCTATTACAAGTGAAAATTGGAGCTTTCTGGTGCAAATCAAAGGTTGGCATCATATAGAGGAGGTCCAAAAACCCCTAAATCAAATTTTGTTTCATCCAAATCAGACATTTGAGGCCAAATCTAGAGCCATTTAATTTTTGAAGGTGTGGTGGTGGCGATTTAGAAAAATAAATTCAAAGGAGATTTTCAAACAGCGATATCTTCCTCATACAGACTCCATTTTCTGAGCAATTTTTTTGTTTTGGGGTAGAATTTCACAATCTACATAGTGGTGCAAGTGATTTTGGATCTCTAGCTTTGAATGTTTCTGAAAATCGCAAATCCCATTTTTTGCAACTTTCAAGGCTCTATTTGGGCACATTCGGTAACATTTTAAGGTGCAATTTTATTTTAAGTGCATTATTTTTCCTCTACTTTCTGGATCTATAATTAGATTTCAGTGATTTGGAGTGGGCATATCACTTTCAGAAATAGGTCTTTTTTGGCTATATTTGCACTTGGTGAATACTTGGATTTTAATTTTCTTAATTGAATCAGTAATTTTAAGGAGTTATCAATTGATTTTAGTCATTCTTTGATTCATTATAATTTTTTCAAAAGTTCCATTACTTACTCTATATAACTATCATGAATAGAAACAAGTAGTTTCTAATCAATTGATGAGCATTGGATTGCTTAGAATGATTCTTGGATAGGATCTAGAACCAACTACAAGTGTTGTAGAAAGAAGGAAATGGTTTGATAGAAGGGATAAAGCACTTGGTTCTCTTAGATCTACCATCTCCAATGATTTTCTATATCATATTGCATCCTGCATACATCCTCATGATGCTTGGACAACATTGGAAGGAATCTTTGGTAAACCTTATAGAATAAGAAAATTTAAATTAGAGAATGAGCTTATAGGTCTAAGTCCATGTGATTTTAACAATACTCAAGTCTTTTTCTCTAAGTTCAATTCCATTAGATTAGAGCTTTCTAATTGTGGTATTATTAAAGATGATGAGTAATTGATATTATCTATTCTTTCCAAGCTAGGTCTTGAATATTCAATCTTTGTTTCCACATTCTATGCTACTATGGATGCTCTTGGTAGTGCATACAAAATGCTTTCTCTTTATGAATTTGTAGCTCAACTCATAATGGAACAAGAAGAGTTAGCACACATGGGTCAATTGAAGCCTTCCAATTATCAAGCGTTGGTTGCAAATGACTCCTCTCCAAAAGCTCCCAAAGGAAAGGGAAACAAACAACACAAGGATCATAAGAAACATGACAAAGGTGATGACTCTCCTTCACAACAAAATTATGAATCCAAATCCTCTTCAAGAGAGGAAACATCTAGAAGAAAGAGAGATAAACATGCTTATTGCAAAAAGTAAGGACATGATGAGCATAAATGTTTCCATAAGAAGATTGATGAGCTCACTCACATTCTTCAAAAAAATAATATCCAGTTGCCTTCATTAGTGTCTTCTCCTTCTTCTCAATATCAGGTAGTTGCTACATCTACATCATCATCTAGAGGCAAAGGACAAGCACTCATTGCTTCCACACATCTTGAGCAAGGTAAATGGCTTCTTGATTTAGGTGCATCACATCATATGGCATCTTCTATGGATAGGTTTTCTTCTATTGAGCCTTGTACTTCTCCACCTATATTGATGGGTAATAATACATACATGAAGGTTTGTGGGAAAGGTTCTATTCCTACGGGAGAGGGTACATTTAATGATGTTCTTTGTGTACCATCCTTGACCACTAATATCCTTTCCATTTACCAAATTACTCATGGGGCACAAGGTAAAGTTGTTGAGTTCACTCATGATTATGTCTATATTAGGGACATGGAGACTAGAGCTGTCATAGCTATGGGAGTTGTTGAACATACATCATGCTTGTATTCTTTTGCACATTTTGTTGATAATGATGATGATATTCATGATGTATCTAAGCCTTTATCAAGCATAAATAATTCATGTGAGGAGAACATTGGACACTTGCATCATTTTGTTCTTGAGACAAGTTTTGAACTTCCTACTCCTCCACCTCCTGCTTCTTCAAACACGAGTTCTACTATTTAGTAGGATGATCTTTATGCTTCAAATCTTGCAGTGTGGGATGAATTCATGGATGTTATTTTAGATGAGTCTCATAATATAGATTTGGTTAATACATCTAAGGAGGTTTCTCTTCGAGATACTTCTTCACCTTCTTTAGAGATTGGATTTCCCAACTCTTCATGTTCTCTTGGTTTTTCACATCTCATAGGTTAGCTTGATGGTGTGAAAAAATCTTTGAGTTTGGAGACACCTAATTTAGTCTTCATGGATGCATACATGGAGACCTCCTTCCTCCTTCCTCACTTTTTACATGGAGTGGCTTCTTCATCATTTGATGTATTTATCTCTTCCTAAGGGGAAACATGTTTCTTGTAGGCATTGGATTATATTTTTCTTGCAGGTACTCTTCATATATATTTGATCTTCTTCATTATGTGGGGGGGGGGGGGGTGCTATCATGTCTCCTTATTTCCTTCCTATGGGGGATCATTCTTTGTATATACATGATGTATAAAATTTTTGGGGGGTCTTGAGTACTCCATCCATCCATGCATCTTGTTTTCATCTATCATTCTGGAGGAGGGTTTTTTCCATGAGGTTTTCTCTCTTTCTCCACTTTACGAGAGATTACATTTCATGTATTGCATTGCATATTGTACATGGGTACCTAAAATGACCTAGTAGTTGGGACCCATCTTGCATTGTGAGCTTAAGTGCATTCCCCTAAGTTACACTTAAGAAGGGGTGTTGGTGTAATTAAATACTCACTAATTATACTTCTTAAGCTTACTTAGGATAATGCATTTCATAGTAGTTTGTAATTAAGACACTTAGGAGTTTGCACCTCATTTAAACACATGGTGTAGGAGAATTCCACTCTAGGTGGTCATAGTTGTTATCTCATTCCACATTTAGTGTACTTATCACATTATTATCCTCATCATAGCACATACTTCATTTCATAATGGAGGATGACATGTGATTCCACCTTGTGTGGGTGATAGCTTATCTTCTCCTTATCATTGTCTCTTATCACCTCTCCTATATAAGGATGCCTACTATGTACATTTTAAATCAATCCATTTGATGTGAATCAAGTCCATTATCAATAATAGTATTATTGCATCTTCATGCAATTGTCTTGCCAATATCTTGTAGAAGTTTTCTTGGTCTTTCATTTGATCCTGGGGGTGTTGTAGCATCACCTAAAACTCTAACACAATCACATTTTTGTCTTTTGGTCTAGGAACTAGAGTCCATGTTTTATTTTTTTCAATCTCCTCTTCCACAACTTTACTCTGGTCTACATCACTAAGGAATCTCTCATTGATTTGGGTTCTTTTATGCTCAGTAAACATGTATCATTTCTTAATTTGTTTCTTGTCATTGGTCTAGCATTTTTATCTCCAATAATTTGTGCAGTAGGAAAATGTTCCTTGACATATTTGGACAATCTTGGTTCAATTCTATTTCTTCATTTTGTCTTTCAATTTCATAGTCACTATATACATCTTTTTCAGGTAGCTCAGCATTTCTTTCATGTATACTGATCTCAAAATTAGAATGTGCTTTGACTTCATTCTATAACTCGACATTTGAATGTACCTCAATTTTGGAATGCAACTCAACATTCATAGTATGTGACTTGATAATCATTGAAACTTCTTGTTGGTTTGTAGCTTAATTTGTAGCATCTTCTTTAGCAAACAAACCTTCATAAAAGTATACAAATGATTTGTATTCTTTTGGTTCTTTCATAGGTTCAGCCTCATATACTTCTATATATTCATCAAAATTTACATTTTCACTTTCCACAACTTTGTCAGTGTTAGTATTTAAACACTTATAAGCTTTACTTCTTATGGAATATCCTAGTAATATACCTTCCTTACTTTTTACATCTAGTTTACCATTCCAGAAGTCTTTAAGAATATAATATTTTCTTCCAAATACCTTAAAGTATTTTACATTGGGTGAGTACCTAGACCATAGTTCAAAATGTGTTGAATGAGTACCTTTCTTGACTTGTACACGTTTCAAGGTATAGATAGATGTAGTTACAACTTCTCTCTAGTAATTCAAACCAACATTTTTCTCCATCATGAATGTCCTAGCATAGTCCATCATAGATCTGTTCCTCCTTTTAGAAATTTCATTTTGTGGAGGGGTTTTAGATGCAGATGTTTGTCTTTTGATTCCTTTTCCATTACATAACATCTAAAACTCATTTGATGTAAATTCTCCTTCTCTGTCAGATCTCAAACACTTTAGACTTTTATTTGTTTCCTTCTCAACACTTGCTAAGTACCACTTAAACATTTGGAAAGCATAAAATTTTTGTTTTAGAAAAATAATTGTCACCATTCTAGAATAATCATCAACAAGCAACATAATATACGTATCTTCTTTGTAGCTTTACACACCAATTGGTCTACACAAGTTAGTATGAACAATTTCTAGTATTCCTTTAGAGGTATGAGTTTTACTTTGAAAACTTTACTTTGTCATTTTGCCTAACTGACATTGTTTGCACATTATATTATCATGCTTCTTCAACTTAGGAAAACCTCTAACTTTTCTCATGTTATTTATACCAACCAAGTTATCAAAATTGACATGACATAACCTTTTGTTCCATAGCCCCACATCATCAAATTTTACAATTAGACAAGTAGCATCCTCTATAATAAGATAGAATTGATTACTCCTAGTCTGATCACCCTTTCCAATTAGTTTTCCATTTGTGTCATATATCTTAGCAATCTTGTTTTCAAATTGAACCTTACATCCTAAATTATTTAGTTGTAACACACTCAAAATATTATAGTTAAGTCCTTCAACATAGTAAGCATTGTCACATAAAATCTTATTTGTGAGTTTGATAGAACCTTTTCCTTTTATCAAACATGGTGCATCATTACCAAATCTTACACTATTTCCATCATAACAATTTAAGGTAATGAACTTACTTTTGTCTCCAGTCATGTGATGTGAACACCCTCTGTCGATGATCCATCTATCATTCTTGTTCACACAAGTCACAAGTGTAGTTGCCTCATCTTTATTAGATTTTTCCTTCATTGCAACATACACCACTTCATTATCATGTTCATCAGATTCATCTTTTGTTTCCTCTTCAAAAATGTAGAAAGACTTCTTACTTTTGTCTTTGTAGTCCTTGTTGTCTTCATCTTTCCTACTTTTGTACTTGTCACCACCTCTATAGTTCTTCTTCTCGAGACATCTAGCAGCAATATGACCAACCTCATTGAAATTGAAACAAATGATAGGTTATTTACCTTTGAACTTGCTTTTACCTCTGTGGAATCTTCTTGCCAGTAGTGCTTCAAGTTATTCTACATCCTCCTCATTTGTATCACTGTTACTCGACACATATTTTATCTTTTTCTTCTTCTTATCATTAGGTTCCTTCAAAGACACCTTAGCTTTGAAAGCATATTCAATATTTTTAGGTTTGTAATTATCAAAATTAGATAGCTCAAAAGCAGTGAGCCTACCTACCAGACCTTCAAGTGATAGATTATTCCTTGGTATACATCTCAGTTCTTGAATTGCAAAAACTCTAATAGCATATATAGGCAATGATCTCCTTAAAAATTTTCTTAGTACAATATCATCATCTGTTTTACCAGTAGCTCCTCTTATTGCATTAAAAACTTCTTTTATCCTTACAACATATTGAGCAATATTTTCACCTTCTTCTATCATCATATCATCAAACTTACCTCTGAGACTTTTAGCTTTGGCTCTTAGAACATTAGTGTCTCCTCCATAGATGGTGGTTATGGTATCCCACATTTCCTTTACATTTCCAAGACATTTGATATCATCAAATTTGACATAGCTTAGGGAAGAGGGAATCTCAAGCATTGCCTGGTTGTGTTCTTTCTTCTTTTTCATATCCTCGACAGTTGGGGCTCCAACAGGATCAACATGCTCAGTAGTAATGGTAGATTGTGCATGATCTCCAAGCCCCCCAAGGTGTAGCTTCATCAAACTTTTCCATGCAAGAAAGTTATCTCTATTAAGCTTGGGTACTTCTCTTTTTGACATCTTGATCTTTGTGCTTCTAGTACCTTCAAACTAGTTCTCTTAAGTAGATGGCTCTGATACCAATTGTTGGAATACTTTTGAATAACTAAGAGGTGGGGAGGGGTGAATTAGTTATCCAAGGGCTAAATGTATAAATAAAACTTTTCACAACTTAGTGAACCCATAAAATATTTATCATCATGCATGCATCCATAAGATTATGCAATCACTTAAAACTTTGTAGGTTACTGTCAAATCAATTTCCAGAAATGTAAACATGAAACATAATAGATTCAGCAGCACACTTGAAAAAATAATTTATGTGGAAACCCAATTTGGGAAAAATCACCAATAACATGCTACCCTTTTCACTCTTGTGAAGTGATGCCCTGTGAAAGGCCAACCTTGTTAAAGGTTACAATACACACTGTTCAATGTGACCCTATTAAAGTATTTCAATCACCTTGTTAGGAGTGAACCTTGTTAGAGGACTTTGGACCATTCACTTGGAATGTCACCTGGTTAAAGGATTTACAAATGACTGTTAGGCCAACTTTAATCCAAAGGATTTACCATAGACTAATACAATTATTAGAGAGTAATAGTAAGGCTTGATTTGATAACTAGTTACAACTCCATTTGTAGATTGCAGATCTCTGTTTCAGTCCTCCACTCTACTTGGCCTTCATATATTTTAGCTTTGATAGCTTGTTCACCCTTCAAGCATTCATACCCTTGAGCATTTTTGCTTAACATGCCAATGCAGCCTCTTCTCTTAGGCCACTTGATGAAGCAAAACCCTTGAATCCTTGTCTCCCTTAAGTTCTCACACATGAAAACCCTTGCTTTTGACCAAACATTTCTAAAAATAGGAAATTAAGATCTTTTCCCATTCATTCTCCATCATCCAATTTAGGGTTAGGACAAATTAGGTAGGATACAATGAATCTACCCCATATTTCATATGTCTTCTAGAAACTTCTCCTTGAATCCTCTTTGAATTCACCTAAAATAGTTTACCTTGAATTTTGTGCCACCAACTCATCAATCTTATCTTCCACTCGGTTCACAAAATCCAAGAAAACAAACATGTTAGCTTAGATCCATCAAATTCATGATCTTTCAAATAATGCAGCCACTCGACATTAACTTGCTTTTGATGCTCAACACATACTACATTGCTCGACATCCTCTATAAAATCACTCAGCATGAACTAAAGTTTATTGGTGCTCAACATCAACTAAACTTTACTCGACATCCACTATTTTTCTCGGCATACACTAGAATAGACTTTTACTTGGCTCAAACTAATTTTTTGCTCGACTTACACTGAATTTGCTTGACACCTACTATCCACTCGGTCAAGCTTGGTAGAAAAACTTTGTTTAACTTGTTCTTCTATACTCGCTAGTGTAACTAGCCTTTGTAACCTTAAGTTTATTATCAATACATCATGTTATCATTGTCTTAATTGATTCTTGTACTCCTTTATATATCATAACTCAACCTTTCCTTTAATTGCTATTCTTACATCTTTTGATCAAATCCTCTTCATCAATCAAATACGTGATAGTACTTAAATCATATAAGAAATTGTCTTTCTAGCAATCGACAGGTTTGACATCAGTGACAAAACAATGATTGAAACATATTGATCATACTTGTACCAATCTATTCTCCATAGTCTTCTTCTACAACAATCTTCCTCAATCAATTTCCAACATTTATGTCTTAACTATTACCGGATTTGATTTGTATCTCTATAAATTTCTTGAATCTTTACATAAATAGTTTTTATCATAGAATTAGCATATATACTCACCACTTAATGTCTATGTATGATAACAACACGAAAAGCATTATGCAACTTACTCTTTCATGTAATGAATATGTAATATCAAGTCAAAACAAGTCAAATTGTTTGACATCAATGAAAATAATACGATTGATTATCCTATCATCAAATTATGATCTTATGTGTATTGTATAATCATCACCATTATCATCAACAATTTACTCTATTTATCTGTTAGAATGTAAAGTCCACCAATATAACTGAGAGGGGGGGACAGGGGGTGAATCGGTTATCCAACTATTACAACAATTATCAACCTTATTAATCCTTAACCATATGAGCAATATAATCAACCATAACAAGATACTCATACACAATAACACCAAATATATTAACTAGGGAAACCCTTGATCAGAGGGAAAACCCTAGTGGGGATGGCACCCACAAAATGATGTACTAATATAAATATTCCTTGTTAGAGGATGGACCATGTTAAGAATCAATAAAAACATTCAATACATATTAGTCCCTATTAGGAGACATTGAATCTCTGTTAGGAGATTCCAACCCTGTTAGGAGTTGTAGAAGGCGGATGGACCCACTATCCAAACAAATTTAGGGGCAAGAACAATGAACCCATTATCTAAATTATCTTTGTATTATTCCTTGTAGAATAATAGAAATGAACTATACTTGCACTTCCTCTTCCTCTATCCTATCAAGTAGACAAATCTTCTTCTTTTGATCTGGATACCAGATCACCAACTCTACATCCAATAATTCCTTGGATCGCTTACACATATTTGTCAAATACTCTGCTCTTGTTTACACTCTTCACACTTGATGCACTTTCACACACTTCTCAAATAAGGAGAACATCTTTCCTTTATACCATGTCCTCAAAATAATTCCTTGAGTCAGCCTTGAGGCTTTCCTAATTAATTATAATAGGACCACATTAAGATAATTGATTATTTTGCAACTACACAACAATGTCGGCTCAAAATATTTAAAAGTACTTACACATGTGACTATAGACTTTGTGCACTCATTGATGCCACCATTAGGTCATCCTATGTCACTGTATAACTTTTCAGATCATGATTTCATCTCTTTTAGGAGATACAATCCATTCATGACAAACTTCTTCTTAGATGCTCTGTCTGTATACTATTTTCTATAAACCACATATATCTTCTACATATCTTCGATTTAATTGATGCGCATTTAACCTCATCATCAGGATATAGTGTAGAAAAAATCCTTAATCGAGCTTGACCTGAACATTAAACCTCTATCTGTATGACCGCAATCTATGTTTGCTACTTTGCTAGTCTTCATAGAAACCATACTATGTTGTCATCAATGACAAATACAGTCATGAATGCAACATCAATCATGCTACCAATCTCCATATGCTCTGTCAATGCTTAGGATACTCCCTCAAAGGAAAACCATCAGCATTCATGCTAACAATCTCCCCCTTTGGCATTGATGGCACCATAGATGAAAAAAGTCTAAGTTCCAAGAATACCAAAATGATATTCTACTACAATTGTTGTTGTTCTCTTTCTTTGCAAATCCTCTTCATCAATCAAATCTAAAATCCTTTGGAATATTTCTTTGTTCTGCATCTTTTAGGATTGCCATCAGTTGTTCATACACTAAACAACTCTCAGCTTCTCCCCCATTCAATGTTACTCTGTGGAGGGGGAAGTGTAGCTTTTCAAAATTTGAAACCTATTTTGAGTAGGATTCCTCTGGTTTGCTGGGATCAAAATCATGGTCTAGGGCACAGATCACAAGGAGGGGATAAAGAATGTCAGGAAAATTTAGAGATCAAAGAGTCAACAGAGAATGGAGACAGGGACCCATGTGCCCTCAACAAGACTCCGAGCAAGTCACCTTCAGTCCCCAAGGCGAGCCTCCCTGGGGCACAGATCACAAAATGGTCTCCTCTATTTGGAGTTAAACCATTTGGTAAGTCTTCTTTTCTAGCTATTAAAGTGCTCCTTGGGGCAAAAAAAGGAACTTGTGTAATTGCTATTCCAAATGAGTTTGTTGACCACAACATTTCTTCTATGGCTTCTACCTTGGTGGGTAAGTTCATTAGGAAAAGGCCAAATATAGACATTGTTAGATCTTTCACACAAAAGAAATGGAACCTTAAAGGTCAAGTCACAATCACTACAATGGCCAAAGGTTTTCTATCTTTCAAATTTTCTTGCAATGAGGACCTTTCAAACATTTTGTGCAAAGGGCTTTGGGTAATAGGATGCTCAACTTTGGTCCTCCAGAAGTGAATATAGAAGCTCAACTTGAATGATTATTTTTTTGTACAAGCTCTAGTTTGGGTTAGACTTCTACAGCTTCCATTAGAATTTTGGAATGAGGAAGTGTTTGTGGGAGTGGCTAGTTCCTTTGCTAAGCTTCTCTCCATAGACCTAATAACAACTTCAAGAAGAAGGTTAACCTATGCTCATATCTGTATTGGAGTTGGGGAGGGGGTGGATATGTTAGAGGTAGTGAGCTTCCATTCTAAACTTGGAACACATGTTTAGAAGCTGGACTATGAGAGCATGCCTTTTGCCTACTTTCAATGTTTGAAAATAGGCCATAAGGCCAATCAATGCCCTAAGGCTAATGAGGAAAATAATAGGATTTTTTTTTTCTAAATTTGGAAAGGAAAGGAAAAAGGTTTAGAGATAGAAGAAAATCAAGGATCCTAAGACTAGTTACCCTGAGAATTAGGAGGTGATTGTGGAAATCCTAGTAAAAGAAGTGAAGGCCTCTGATCAGGATGGTTCCCATATCAAAGAGGCGAATAAAGATGCAAAGGTTATAGATCTGGCTGATTCTCAGATCAAAGTGGTGTAAATCCCTATAAAAGATGCAAAGGTCTTAGATTCGGCTAATTCTCACATGAAAGCAATGGAGGGAGGACCAACAAGTATAAAAAAGGGCTTAACAAGGAGAATATCAAACTACCCTCTAAAGGGGAAAGGGGTCATTGTAATTCTTCCCTTCAAGTTATTCGTTAGTCTTCTACCCCTGTAGGGATGGGGGAGGAGCAAAGATCAGGAGATGAAGAGGAGATTGTGCTGAAAACTCAAGTTCCTTAGGATACCAAGGGGGTTCCTTAATCACATCTAGGGGATCATCCAATATCCTTCAATTTGGGAACTAGGATTCTAGATTTGGTCAGAAATTCTTCCCCTAGACAAATTTCAAGAATGGAGGATTGGCTTGAAATTTGCTAAGATGAAAACAAGGGGATTTGGACAAAGGTTAAGAAGAAGAATAATAGGGATCCTTCCTAGGTGTCACTAGCAGTGACCAAGAGCCGAGTTAAAGCTGATGTTGGGTTAAAACCAAAGACACCATGCAGAAAGAGTTTAAGCCAAACCATGCAAGAGGAGGCTAGAAGGAATTTGGCCGATGAGAGCCAAAGAACCATCAAGGAGTGCTCTGTTAAAAAGAAATGAAGATAATATCCTAGAATATAAGGGGGCTAAATGGAGCCCACAAAAAGGATGTAGTTAGGAACATGATTAGAGATCATAGACCTAATTTTATGTTGATCGAAGAAACCAAAGTGAAGAAATATTTGGTGGGTAAGATTTCCTTTAGTAATAACATGGAGGGAGAGGCCACGAATTTTGAGGGAGCGTCTGGAGGACTGCTCACACTCTACAATTATAAGAATTTCCTAGTCAACACCATTTATAATGAAGGTAATTCACTATTGTGTAAAGTTCTGCATATT
Source organism: Cupressus sempervirens (assembly GCA_028749045.1). Classification (NCBI taxonomy): domain Eukaryota; kingdom Viridiplantae; phylum Streptophyta; class Pinopsida; order Cupressales; family Cupressaceae; genus Cupressus; species Cupressus sempervirens. Next base: position 547,767,144 of record CM053786.1, read on the forward strand.
AATAGCGAAGATTCTTGGTTTCTTTTAAATGTGTATGCCCATAATTCTAAGTGGGAGCGAAAGTATTATTGGTCCAAGATTTGTTCTATCATTCAGAATTGCAACCTTAACAAAGGTATAATAATGGGAGATTTCAATACTCCCCTTTCTAACGAGGACAAATCTGGGGGTTTGGCCCCAGACTTGGATAGCAAGATGGATCTCTCAAACTTCATAAATAGTTTGGCTCTCCTAGATGTTGATATTTCTAGAGGGGTTTTCACTTGGTCCAATAGGAAAATAGGGAGTGATTCTATCCAGGTCTGCCTTGATAGAGCTCTTATATCACCAGATTGCTTGAACTCTTTCTCTTGCAAGCTCTTGCTTCTCGCAAGAGTTGGGTTTGATCATTCCCCTATTTCTCTTTCGATAGCCCCTCTTGTGGCCAAGTGGAATTTTCCTTTTTTTTTTTTTTTTAAATATGTGAATATCCCATCTAGACTTGTTATCTAAGATCTCCTCTTGGTGGAACATTGAGGTGGAAGGGACTACAATGTTTAGGGTTGCTAAGAAACTAAGAAATTTAAAACTTAATATTAAAGTTTGGGAAAAGGTGAATTTTGGTCATATTTCCCAAGCCAAGGAGGAGATGTTTGATCAGCTTTGCACTATTTATGATATAATACAACAAGAAGAATATAATGATCATAACAAAAATATAGAAATGTTAATTCTCTCTGATATTCATAACATTATTAGGAGAGAAGAAAATTTCTAGAAACAAAGATCCAGATTAATTGGCTAAAAGAGGGTGACCAAAATACCAGGTTTTTCCATCTTTCCACTCTTAAGCATAGAGAAAACAACAAGATTACAAGCATCAAGAAGGGCTAGTCTCTTTTGACTAATGACAATGACATTTTTGTTGAGGCTGTTAATTTTTTTTCTCTTCTCTTCTTTCCTGGGATCCCATGTTATCTATGACAGATCAAAAGGAAATTATTTCATCTCTTCCCCATTTGATACAACCTCACCATAATTATATGTTGCGGGTGATACCAGATTATTAGGAAGTAAAATAAGCTTTATTTTCTCTCCTAATTGATAAAGCCCCAAGGATAGATGGTTTTCCTACTCTCTTCTTCCAGGTTTATTGGTAAGTGGTTAAGATGGATGTTGTCAAGGTAGTGTAGGAATTTTTTGGGGCCAAGAATCTTCTAAAAGAGCTCAACTCTATCTTTCTGGTTCCTATTCCCAAAATCCCTGGGGTGGATTCTATGGACTAATTTAGGCCCATTAGTCTCTATAATTCTTTCTACAAGATCATTTCAAAAGTTTTGATGACCATAATCCTCAATGTTCTTCCTTTGATCATTTCCTTGTAGCAGACGAGCTTTTTCCCTGACATACAGATCTTGGATTCTATTATGATGGTTTATGAAGCCATTCATTCGTTGGAGGCTAGGAAGAGGGAGGGCCTTCTCCTCAAGTTGGATCTCTCCAAAGCCTATGATTAGGTGGATTGGACTTTGCTTAGATCAGTTCTCCAAGCTTTTGGCTTTGATCTTTAGGTATGTAAACTAATTTCCCAAATTGTTTCTACCTCTTCGCTTGCTATCATGATTAATGGGGCTCCAACTGATTTATTCAAACCATCAAGAGGCTTAAGAAAGGGAGATCCTCTATCTCCCATCCTTTTCACTATTATGGCTAAGCATATAGGTAGACTAATTTAGAGGAAAAGGCAGGAAGGGATCTTGAGGGGAATAAAGCCCTCTTCAAGGCATGTTTCTTTCACTCACCAATAGTTTGTGGATGATATTATTATGGGAGGAGAAGCTTCTATACAAGAGGCTAAATTGATGAAGGTTTTACTAGATTTGTATACCAGGGGAACATGCCAACTAATTAATTGGGCAAAAAGATCAGTTTTCTTTATCAACACCCCTATTGATAGACAAAGGAAGATTGCTAGTATTCTTGGGTGTGGGGTGGGAAATCTGCCTACGAGCTATCTTGGTCTTCCATTGGGGACTAAGCCGCCGAACTCTTTTTGGAATGGGATTATTGATAAATTCAATAAGAAGCTAGTAGGATGGAAAGATTTCAAACTTAGCTAATCAGGTAAATGTCTTTTGGTGAAGTCCACTCTTCATAATCTTCCAATGTATGCCTTGAGTCTCTTTGGGATCCTGACCAAACATGTTGACAAAATGGAAAAGATCCAAAGAGATTTTTTGTGGTCCAATTTGGAGGATCATAAAAGATACCCTCTTGTGGCTTGGGATAGTGTATGTCTTCCTAAGTGCTATGGAGTTTTGGGAATAAAAAAACTTAGGTATCTCAATAATGCACTTCTAACAAAGCAGGTATGGTGCATATTTAATAGTACTGGGGAATGGAGGGACATTTTGGTGAAGAATTATATTAAGAGGCCATCTCTAAGGTATTTTCTCAATGACTTTGACATCCCAAATGGATCAGTTATATGGAATGGGATCTTAAGGCAAGAACCCTAGCTAACTCTAAGGCCAAATAGAAAGTGGGAAATAGAGAGAACATCCTCTTCTAGCATGATAATTGGTTGATTCAGGGTCCTCTCATTAATAACCCTACATATGATAATTGGGCCAATACCTGTATAAGGTTGTTTAGAATGAAAGTTAGAGACTATAGAACAGACCAGGGATGGAGAGACCTGTCTATGATTTCAAATGATCTTAAGCTGATAATGGTAATGCTAAATTCTTCGATTTCGAATAATAATAAGGATGAATTAATATGGGAGGGCAATCCTAGTGGATCCTACTCGGTGGCCTTAGGGTACAATTCCATATGGAGCCTGAAGGAGAAACCTCTTTGGGCTAAGGCCTAGTTGCCTGACCTTACCCCTAAAATTAACATTTTCTTCTGGTTGATGCTTCAAGATCAAATTCTTACTCTAGATAATTTGGCAAAAAGAGGTTAGTAAATCCCAAATAGATGTATTCTATACAAGCATCACTTGGAGATGGTTAATCACATTTTCATCCATTGCCCTTACTCTATGGAGGTCTGGGAATATCTCACCAAGAACTATAGGGTTAGTTGGTGCAAACCAGGAAATGTTTTGGACTTCTTTTGTCAGTGGGATAGGATGTACACAGGCACAAAATCTCATAGTATTAGCATATGGACATTGCCCCACTTCTGCTGGGGAGTTTGGAAGGAGAGAAATAATCAAATTTTTAGAGATAGGGAGTCTCCTACTTATGTGCTGGTGGATAAAATCAACAACATCACGAGTGAAAATTTTGCTATAAGAAAGGGTGGAAATCTTGATGAGGGAGGTAATAGCAAGGAAAGGGAAAAGGACAAGAGAATGAAAAGATAGAAGGTGAAGTGGAAACTCCCCCCTGAAGGTTGGCATAAAGCCAACTTTGACGGTGTGGCTAAAGGTAACCCTGGTCCTTCGGGATGCAAGAGAATCATTAGAAATAGCCATGGTGCAGGTGTTGCTACTCTTTCCTACCCCTAAAGAATCCAAACAAACCACTATGGAGAAGCTAGTACTGCTCTCCACACTACTAAGCTAGCTCTGGAAGTGGGAGTCAAAAACTTACCACTAGAGGGGGACTCAAACAATATTATCAGATGCATAAAAGGTGTTCTCCAACCTGCATGGACCATTGCAAATATTGTGGGAGAAATCTGTACAACACTTGGCAAATTTGAGAGTGTTCATGTCAACCATGAGTAAAGGCAGTCTAACTCAGTGGCTAATTGGTTTGCCAATAAGGAAGTCAAGAGAGAAACAATGATGATATGTAACACTGGAGGGAATACTCTGTTAGTCACAAGGCCTAATTGATCAGGAGAGGATCCAGGGAGGTACGAGCGATATCCCCAATTAATTATGTAAACTAATGCAAAATGTGCAAAAGCCAATGCATTTATGGAAAATACAGGAGTAGCTGGTGGATGACACATTTTGTGTCTAGTCACCATGCTTTATAGATTGTTTATTTTCTTTACCAATTCATCAAAATTAAAAGAAAAAATAGTTTTGGATAGAGCAAACAAAGGACTAAGGAAGGAGAAGAGAGGACTGTGTTTATGTGAAAGGCTACCATTCAATTTATCGAGATGGTGGGAGAATAGAGTAGAAGAAAACCAATTGGAGAGGTAGACAAATGGAAACAGAGAACCAAGGTTGGGAGAAACTTGAAAAGGGAGGCATTGCAAACTATATCACAAAGCTTCATGGGTATGACTCAACGATTACCAATCTCATGGTAAATTCTTGGAAGGATGGCAAGGTTAATATTGATGGGGTGTCGCATCATGTTAATGTGGAGGTCATCACCCATTTCATTGAAATCCTTGATGAGGGTTTGGAGTTCTACAGAGACAAAAAAAAATTCTACGAATGCGGTAAAGGATTTTTCCAAGAACACAGATGAGAAGGAGCTAGTGAAGAGTGAGACTTACTATGAGATGGACTCGATTAAGAAGCTGTGGAGGTATGTGTTGAGGGCCATCATTGATTTTATTTCTTTGGATACAAGGTTTGATAGGGTTAGAACCCACCATTTTTTTTTGGTCAATCATTTCCATTATGGGGCTAAGATTTCTTTTCCTTTTTACCTGTATTCTTCCATGAATAAGAATATTTTGGGTTATAAGAAAAAACCTAGTGCTAACCCTGTCTTGCATGAGGGTTTACTTCTTTTGCTCTATGAGTATTTTAAAGCTCAATCAAGGAGGAGATCTGTGTCTCATGCTATGGATGCTTTTGAGGAGATAAGGAGCTCCAATTTCTCCTCAAACACAGAGGAAATCTAGAGCTTAAGCTTGGAGGAGGAGGAAGAATATCATTTTTTGGGGAAGAAAACCAAGGGAAAAGATAAGGATACTCCTACTCCAAGTAAAGTTCCTTGTAGGAAAAGCCCTAGGGTTCATGTGCCCAAAACATCTGGTCAGGGGGAAGAAGAGTACAATGAGGAAGGTGAAGACATGGACACAGATGAGGAGAATAAGGGGGTGGAAGTTGAGACAAGAGAGGAGATGATTGGTAATCCCAAGAAGAAGCAGAGGAGGATTAAAGAGTAGGACATGCCTCTAGAGGGGGAAAATGGTATGGGACTAGAGATCTCTGTGCTCCCTCCCCTTCCCATTCCCCTACAGGAGCAATAAAAGGAGAAAGTGAAGGAGGGAAGCGGTGAGGTTGTTATAAAAGATAGGTGTATGGCTTGGGAAAATTTCAATGCCAGAACCTCAAAAATAGGGATTGTGAGAGAAGTTATGAATCCCAAAATCCTTGAAGAAAAAGAGGGTAAGATCTAGTTGGAGGAAATAATAGAACCAACACTGGTGGCCATCATAGATAATGTGAGGGACGTGGGTATGAATTTTCTCAACAATACAAAAACCAACATGATCGATAACTTTCAATCTATTAAATGGAATTTTCATGAGTTGGAAGAGGTAAAAGATAGAATGGTACAGATGGAAAGCTAGGGGAAGAGGAATGAGCAAGGAAACTTGACAAACTAGGGGAAACAAATAAGTTTGGTTGAAAAAAGGATGCAAAATTTGGAGAATTTCAACCATAACATGGGCTAATCAGATGTTCACTATTCTGAATTCTCTTAATGAAAACATTGTCAGTCTTGGTGGTAAGTTGAAAGCTAGGGGGTTTGTCATGTAGAAGGATGGAAGGAAAATGAGGAAGATAGGATGGAAGAGGACACCATAACATGCATAACCCAAAAACACTTGGATTGAACCTGCAAGAAGAATCAGGAGCTCATGGCAAAGGAGAATCAAAAAGCCTATGAAGTAGCAAAGACTATCTAGGATATTGAAAAGAAGGTAGGGAAGTAAGTGAAGAAATATCAAACTCTATCTTTGGTTTTCTGTTGGCTTTGTAGGTCTTTTTCTTTTTGGCTCTTTGCCTATTTTTCATTCTGGCCCTTATGTTGGCCATTGTTCTGTTGCTGGGCTTGTTTTGTTAATTTGCAGCCCTTTGTTATATAAGAACTTTTGGGTTTTAGGATCCCTATAAAACCTATTTTTCTTAATAAAAAACAATACTTTCTCTTATATGTAGGAGATCTCAATCTGTTCCCCATAAATCAATCTCTCCCCCATTAGAGGATCTCCCCCCTAAATGGTGCTTCTCAATGCAATCTCTCCCCATAGTACTAAGGAGATGTTTATCATGCACACTTCTCTCCCCCATTAACATCAATGACAAATGCTTCATTATGTCAATCATGTTCTCCAAGTCTTTAATCAGCTCAAGTGTCCAAAGAAATTGTTCAAAAATAATTACCAAGAGTCCTTGATCACTCTTCTCATTTTAGATACTCCCCAATACAGGAAGCATCAACATTTAATCTAGTCAAATAATAGTGCCATGTACCACTGCTTGTGCAATCTATACATTATCTACACAGAAGTAGGAAGGGACGTAACTCCAAGTGATGACAACAATTTATGTTCTGAATTATGCCATATTTTAGCCTTCATATAACCCTTATGCTCATTTCAATACCCATTTTAATATTTCATTTTCTCCTTATATGTTACATATGATCTAATATATGTAAGTAATATTTAATTTAGTTATTAGATAAAGTATGTGAATATATAGATGTGATTTTCTTTATCTAGCATGTTGATTATAAGTTGCAGATCTTCCTATCACTAATTCAAGCTCCGTCAACTTTAAAATGTCTTGTGATTACTTCCCAGGAAGACCACAAACCTTACTTTGTATTATCTATTATTTCTTGTTGGCAAAAAGATGTAGTTACTGTAGATATTATCCACTCTACAGGAATATGTGGAAAGGACATTGAAGACTGGTAGAGGATGCATTTTCAAGCTATATAGTTTTTATTTATATTATGAAAACATATTACTAAAATACTTATTGTATCTATGTGGAATAATAATTGGGAAACATTCCCTCCTTATGAAATTGTCACCTTCCCCATTTGTCGAAAGTTATAATAGATTTCTTTCTTCTCTATGGACATAAATGAAGGGATTATAGACCATTCTATTATTTAGATTGATGGTTGTACATGAAAACAATGTATATGGTTGGTGTGAGGAATTGAGATAGCAAATATTGCAATTGGGATTCATTTCAAGTATCACGTGGATAACAAACTAAACAACCTAATTTTGTTGGAACAGATTGCCTATTCTTTGCAAATTGTAGATTTCTAAGAGATATGTTATGTAATCACCATTATTAATGCTACGTATATATAAGTAGTAGGAGATATAGTGTAGAGGTGGTCTACAATTTTATAAAACATAGAATACTATAAAGGAGCACATTGGTATTATAATTATATCAAATGAATAAAATGATACTCTACATGATTAGAACATCATAGAAACAACATTTTTTCTATCCATCGTGCAAGCTAGGAGTAAGGGCCCGCTCCTTGGTAAAACATGGTGATGTATTTCCATTAGTGTGTTTATTCTATTTGCATAAATTTATATTACTTGCTTAGACTGTCACTACAGTAAATCATTATATTTATATTGATTCGTTAGTGAGGTTTTTATCAGTCATCTAGTATTTAGAATATAATATAGTAATATTTTTGTTTTTATTACTATTTTATCCATAGATTATTGTCATCATTATTTTTATTTCAAGAAGATGGTTTTGTTTTTGATCTTTGTATCATTAGGAAGTGACAGTTCCTGTGGCTACACTCACTTTGATTTCTTGTAGTTTTAGTTTTGGGTGTTTTACCTAAATCCATAATCACTTAGGTCATAACTATCATCCCTTGATGGCATACTACTCAGACACCTTTTGCAAGCTTACACTCTCAGATTGACACGTATAGACCATCCTAATTCCTTCATAAATTGATAATTCTTTCCTATTATTTCCCCAGTGTTGGCCTATCATTTTGACATCGTTGCCAGGGAAAGGTGTCAAAGGCATGTTAGTTTGATGAGTTGAGTTAGGAACACTGCATTAGGATGAAAGCTTTTGCAACTACTAGCCTTGCTTAAGTAATTAATCTTAATTTGTGTTGGTTAAATCATATAGATGCATTGCTTTAGAGTTTGCAAGTAGGCTTAGAGATTATATTCATGAGTTGCTTTAGAAACTAGATTCAATTTTATATTATCATTAGTTGTTGTGAAATATTGGTAAAGAAAAGACACTTTTGAAGAAAAATGTTAAAAATAATACATTTTCAAGGTTGTTCAAGTATATAAATTTTGGTTGAAAATTGCTTCAAAAATGCAAAATTTGAAGGAAACGCAAGAGGCAAAATGTGCTTGGCGGCAGTGAGCACACCTCAGGCACTACCCTAGGACCCATAAGGGGCTTGCCCCTTGACCCCACTGGTGGATGCCACCCTTAGACCCTCGCCTTCAAATTTAAAAATAAAAGAAGAAATTGGTGGGGAAATCATGCTAACTAAAGGTGATATCTTTATACCTTCTCTACCTAATAAATGTAATTTAAATGCTCTTGATCTTTCATTATCATAGGAATGCGATAATTTTATCTCTATGTTTGAACATGAGAAAATTATTGATGAATTCTTAGAGAAATGTGATTTTGAGGATGCAAATTTAATTTCTTATTGTTCTAATTGCTACAGGAAAGATGACTAGTGCATATGCTTGAACAACCAAGAACACATGGTGAATAAGGAACAAGCTATTTGTGATCCTTACCATGATAAGGGTGGAAGTGAACAAGTGTTCCTTGTAACTTAATTTGAGAAGATCATGGTATGCATTATGTTGGCAACAAGTGTTATCACTTCATTTCATTACAAAACCAACATGTTTCTTCAAAATACACATCTTTACATAATATGCACGATAAATGGAATCAAGAATACTCACAAAAACCACTATACCCATATTTACCATCTTTGTTCCACCCATATACTTTATCTCATTCACACTTCTTACCATATTCATTATCTCATTCACATCATATTCTACTCACTCCACCATATCCACCAAAGGCAACTATATTGCCTCATACAACACTTCATGATAAGGTGGTTAGAAATACATATAATATCAAGCTTTCAAGGATCCTTGTACAATCTAATGATGTGCTTGAATTCAGTAAATCAACATTGGAATATATTGATGCATTTAAGGAATGTGATTTTGGTTTAATTAAATTAGAAGAACAATATCATTTATTGAACTATAATCACCTTTATTCTTCTTTTCCACTTAGTGACATCCAAATACCCATAAATGAGCCCATACTTCAAATTGCATTAATTTTAATTATTGGACTCATAAGTATGTGTGATAATATTAATCATGCACTAAGTTATATTAAACCACATACATTCCATATTCTACAAACATGTTGTTAGATCCTCCAAGACCTATATTTTTTTTTTGTACTTATACATATTGATATTTGGAGGCCTATGGTTAAAATGTGCATCCCTCACATACTTGTTGATTTAGGACCAATAATTGATTAAGCACAATTATAAGGGATTCTATGCATTAATGGCCAATATGTTAAAACTAGATGATTCCTCATTGTTGATTCTTTCCATTGTCCTAAGATGAAAAATAATATACAAATGATTTATTTATTTAACAAGGATCAAAGTATTAATATCCATATATTCTTCATTCTTGGTTCTTGTATCTTACGATGATCATTCATTGATAACAAGTTCTAAATCCATTTCTTGATTCATTAGATAATTCAAATCCCCTATGCTTTTATAACCTATAGTTAATTTGGGAGTACATCCATTGAATTATTACAATATTTGATTTATCTATCATTCAAAGAAAGGCTCACAAAATTCTAATGATGTGTTACTCTCTTTGGGTTACCTAATTTCTTTGGTTATCCTAATAATTTTGTGACCTTGTAGCATGAAGTTAAGTTGGGGGGAATCCCTCTGATTTTTTGGTTCTTGGATGTTTTCCAATCAAGGTTCAATGATTGTTTTGTTGGTCTTTTTAGCAAACCTCGACATGTGATGCCACAACAATTCAAGGTATGCATTCTAATGTGAATTAGCATTTCTATTATCTGAACACAACTGTATCAAGCATTTATTCATATTAATAACTATACCTATCATTTGTAAAAATACATTACTCACTTAATGATAGGGTTATTAATTGTATAAAAAATTACTTTACTATGCTTGATATCCTTGATTTTGAGAATATGGTTGTAGGTTCCTTGTTGTGGTGAAATAATCTTAGCACTAATATCAGTTGATGTTGTTTTCCTATAGAAGCATTGCATAACACACTATGTTGGCTTTGTTAACATTGTGTGGGCTTGTTAGCTATCTGGTGCATATCAGTTTTGCTTGTGCTTTACTATTGGAGATTACAAGAAGATTTTGGCACAAGATGTTCATTACCTTGAAATGTTATTTCCTTTCTTTGGTGATTTATTAGATGGAAGAAAATATGCAGCTTGGTCTATGAGATTCATGATAATTTTTGAGCTACACATCAAGAAAAAATTTGAAGACATTGTAGATCATCACACTCCTTCTTCAAGTTGTATCTCATCCTCTCTAAAGTTATATGGACACATTGGGAACTATAGTTGGTATTTCACTCTATGACCTTGTCCTTGATAATGAAGGTGTGATTATTTTGTAAAATAGATATCTCTCATTCTTTACAAGGATAGGATATATAGCCAAACTTCATGCCAGGTGATCTAATTTTGTCACTATTAGAGCACTATGTTATATATGTATCATCATCCTTGTGAGCACTTCTTTCATCCAAGTGTACTAGTGTGTTCTAAAGTTCTCCAAGAAGCTTTCAAATTTAGTGACATGAGATACATAGATCAAGGTCGATTAGTGTAGTGTTCCCAACTTTGTGGAGATTATTCCTGGTCATCATTCCAAGTTCCTTATGCAATCAAGCTTCAATAGTGCCTTCTGTGAGGTCATGGACAAAAATCACGCTTTCGATGGTATCAATTTTCATCATCCATGTTAGAATTTCATTTCTTTGGTCATTCTATGTTGTTATTGAAAAAATGAAAAAAAAGCATTAAAAGATCCAACAATGAAAACCTTCAAGTATTGTTTGCCAATTAATATCTAAAAACTAGTTTCTGGCAGATATTAATTGCAAAATAAATTCTTAGTGGTGAAAACTATTTTTACAACACCATTAAGTAGCGAGTGATTGAAAATTGGCTTGCCAGAGGTCACTTGTCATTATGAAATTTTAAAATTTAAGAAAAAAAAAACAAAGGAAAAAGAAAAGGAAAAAATGAACATAGAAAAAATGCAATAATTGGTGTTCTTGGTTTTTTTTGCTAATCATTCATTGTAAGAACCCTCATTCACTACTATGGCTCTTTCCTTTTGGGCACCTCCCATCACTCTGCAACTCCTATTTAGTGTGGTTTTCCCAACTTTGATCACCCATAAAATGTGCTACCTCTTGTTTGTTCTACAATGCTTTAGTTTGATGGCAGTGGATCCTCATATTGCAGTCTTTGTCACACCTATTGGTTACTTCTTGTGATCTATTCTCTTCTCTTGTGATTTCTATCAAATGGTGCTCTTTTTTGGTGCTATAGTATTGGATGTCTTTCTTCATTCCTTGTTGCTGATTCATCCATTTTGGAGGTGGTTGTTGCTTAGTTTCTCAATGTTCTAGCCTTGATCACTCTGCACATGCATGTTGGTAAAACAATCAATTTTGTTTTTCATTATTTTATCTCTTAACTTTATTTATATTGCTTATTATGTTGATCACCATGCAACACCCCTTCCTATCCTTTCCTTTTTTCCTCTGGATGGTCAACCTTTAAGTTGGGGGAGGAATGTCATCCTATTACCTTCCATCCATCACCCTTAATTATTCTATCACACTATCCATTATATCCATCATACAATAGCCTTTGTTTTGTCTCTCATCTCTCATATTTCACCCATTTAAACTACTCTTGTGCAATTGAGATAAATTTCTCGTATATGCAACCTTTTGAACCATGATGCTATGAAAAATGAAAAGCAAAGAAAAAATAAAAAATAAAAGAGAAATAACTTATGAAAAGTTGAAAGAGATTATCCCTGTTGAAGAAAAAAATAACAAATCTTGTCATGTGAAGGGATTTGTGTTTATATATATGAGTTATCATGGTTTGGGATGGAGGCAAAGAAAAAATAAAAAATTTAAAGTGCTTTTAGTTCACACCAACAACCTCTTGATCATAATGATTGCATGAGGACGTGCAATATGCTAAGTTGGAGGGAATGATGAGAGAAATTTATGTCCCAAATTATGCCATATTTTAGCCTTCATATAACCCTTCATGCTCATTTCAATACCCATTTTAATATTCCATTTTTTCCTTATATGTTACATATGATCTAATATATGTAAGTAATATTTAATTTAGTTATTAGATAAAGTATGTGAATACATAGATGTGATTGTCTTTATCTAGCATGTTGATTATAATTTGCAGATCTTCCTATCACTAATTCAAGCTCTTTCAACTTTAAAATGTCTTATGATTACTTCCAAGGAAGACCACAAACCTTACTTTGTATTATCTATTATTTCTTGTTGGCATAAAGATGTAGTTGTTGTACACATTATCCACTCTACACGAATATGTGGAGAGGACATTGAAGATTGGTGGAAGATGCATTTTCTAGTTGTAAAGTTTTTATTTATATTATGAAAATATATTACTAAAATACTTATTACATCTACATGGAATAATAATGGGGAAACATTCTCTCCCAATGAAACCATCATCTTCCCCATTCCTCGAAAGATAACAGATTTATTTCTTCTCTATGGACAGAAATGAAGGGATTATAGACCATTCTATTATTTAGATTGATGGTTGTATGTGCAAGCAATATATACAGTTGGTGTGAGGAATTGAGATAGCAGATATTGCAACTAGGATTCATTTCAAGTATCATGTGGACAACAAACTAAACAACCCAATTATGTTGGAATAGATTGCCTATTCTTTGCAAATTGTATATTTTAAACAAATTTTTTATGTAATCACCATTATAAATGTTGTGTATATATAAGCAGTAGGAGATATAGTGTAGAGGTAGTGTACGGTTTTATAAAACAAAGATTACTGTAAAGGAGGAAATTGGCATTATAATTATATTGCATGAATAAAAGGATACTCTACATGATTAGAACAATGTAGAAACAACATTTTTTCTATCCATTGTGCAAGCTAGGAGTCAGGGACCACTCCTTGGTAAAACACATTGATGTATTTCCATTAGTCAGTTTATTCTATTTGTATAAATTTATATTGCTTGCTTAGACTGTCATTACAATAAATCATTATGTTTATATTGATCAGTTAGTGAGGTTTTTATTAGTCATCTAATATTTAGAATATAACGTAGTAACATTTTTATTTTTATTATTGTTTTATCCATAGATTATTGTTGTTGTTATTTTTATTTTAGGAAGATGGTTTTGTTTATGATATTTGTATCATCAAGAAGTGACAATTCCTATTGCTACAATCACTTTGATTTCCTATAGATTTAGTTTTGGGTGTTTTAGCTGCATCCATAATTGCCCAGGTCATAACTATCATCCCTTGATGGCATACTGCTCAAACACCTTTCACAAGCTTATGCTCTTAGATTGACATGTATAGCCCAGCCAAATTCCTTCATAAGTCATTCATTCTTTCATATTATTTGCCCCAGTGTTGGCCTATCACCAAGCATACCTCTCAAGTACTCAAATGTATCTTTAGGAAAAGGCTTCATAACGATATCTGCAATTTGATCTTTAATACTGACATACTCCAATCTAATTTCTTTCTTAGCAACTTTCTCTCTCAAAAAATGATAATAGATATATTCTTAGTCTTAGAATGAAATATAGAATTCTTAGACATACTCACTATACTTGTGTTATCACAATGTATGCTAACAATTCTATCCCAATATCCTTCAGGATCTGCTTCATCCACATGATCTGATTAAAATTATTTTCTACTGCTATGTACTATGCTTCTATTGTACTTTGTAAAATACAATCTTGTTTCTTGCTTAACCAAGAAATTAATCTTCTTCCAAGGAAAAATGATCCACTGCTAATGCTTTTTCTATCATCCATATTGCCTACCCAATCTGCATCAATATAAGAACACAAAGTGAAATCACTTGAACTATCATACCATAATCCATAATTAGGTGTACCCTTCAAATATCTAAATATCCTTTTCATTGTTGCATAATGATACTCCTTCATATCAACTTGAAGTCTTGCTACTATCCCAACTGCATTGGCTATATCTAGTTTGGTGTGGGTCAGATATTGCAAACCTCCAATCATTGATATGTACTTATTCTACTCAGCTATAGGTGTCTCATCTTTGCTAGATAACTTGCGACCAATTACCATTGATGAACCAACATGCTTACAACTTTCCAAGCCAAATATTTTCAATAAATCTTTCAAATACTTATCTTGTGATATGAAAATACCATCTCTATTTTGCACAATCTGTAAACCCAAGAAAAAATTCATCTCACCAATCATGCTCATCTAAAATTCATTCATCATCTCTTTATCAAACTTATAACTTGCTTCATCTTTGCCTCAAAGATTATGTCATCAACAAATATCACTATTATCAGCAAACCATTCTCAATTTCTTTCAAATATAGGTTGCTATCTATCGTACCTTTAGCAAATCCAAGTTTTTCCAAATACTTATCCAACTTTGCATACCAAGTTCTGGGTGCTTTCTTTAGACCATATAGTGCTTTCTTCATTCTACATATCCTTTTCTTCTATCAAAGGAAATCCTCTAGGCTTCTCAATATAGACTTCTTCTTCAAGTTCTCCATTCAGAAAGGTTGATTTGACATCCAACTGATACACTTTGAACTTCTTACTTGCCACATAAGCCAAAAACATTGTCATTGCTTCCATTCTAGCTATAGGGGCATATGTTTTTTCATAATCTATTCCTTCTTATTGTGAATAACCTTTGTATACTAGTCTATCTTTGTTTCTCATAGCTTCACCTTGTTCATTCATCTTGTTTTTGAATACCCATTTAGTTCCTATAATAGACTTTTCTTTAGGACTAGGAACCAATTCCCATGTTTCATTCTTCACAATCTGATCTAGTTCTTCCTTCATTGTTTTAGTCCAATGATCATCCTTGCATGCCTGATCTTTGCTCTTAGGTTCAACTTAAACATAATTCCTAATAGACTTTGTTTCTTATCATTACTCCTTTGTCTTTTCTTCCAATTATCTGCTCTATAGGGTGATTCTCTGTCAGGTTCTTGTTTAGTGTAGGATTTTCTATCTCAACTCTTATCTCTTCTTTTGGTTCAATTCTCTATTTTCCTCTTTTCTCAACAACTTGTACATTATTATACAAGTCATTGTTAGTTTCAAAGAATACTTATATGTTCTCATGGTTAGCCTTTGGGTCAACAGTAGTTACCAAAGCTATCTCTTCTTTTACTTACTCTTTCTTAACTACTTCACACTCATTATCCTTATCATCACAATTATTCAAGAATCTTTCCATACTTTCTTTAAATTCTTCATCTTCATCAAAAAGTGAATTCTTTCTAGTTTTTCTTACCCTTTTAGGGCATTTGGATGAAAAATGACCAAATTCTTTACATGTCCAACAAACAAAAAGTTTCATACCTTATAGTTATCTTTTCATAAGTAGATCAATACCTTCTTTAATCTTCACATCTTCTTTAGTTTTGGATCTGTGTTTACTTGTGCTTTTAATCTTTTGTATGCAACAAAAGGATTATGGATCTAGATACTCAATACTTAGGTTCTATACACAATTTTGACATTTCACCAAAAAGCTCCATCTTCTAGGTGTCAAAATTTCCTTCATTTGACTTATGACTTTCTTGTTTGAAGTGACTCATCATTGATCTCCCAAAGATGTTAAGTTTTTCCTTTAAGGGCATGATACTTTGATACCAATTGTTAGAATGTGAAGTCCACCAATATAACTGGGGTGGGGGTGGGGGGGTGAATCAGTTATCCAACTATTACAACAATTATCGACCTTATTAATCCTTAACCATATGAGCAATATAATCAACAACCATAACAAGATACTCATACACAATAACACTATATATGTTAACTAAGGAAACCCTTGATCAGAGGGAAAACCTCAGTGGGGATGGCACCCACAAAATGATGTACTAATATAAATGTTCCTTGTTAGAGGATAAGAGTTAATAAAAATATTCAGTACATATCAGTCTCTATTAGGAGATTTTGAATCCCTATTAGGAGATTCCAACCCTATTAGGAGTTTTAGAAGGTATATGGACCCACTGTCCAAATAGCTTTAGGGGTAAGACCAATGAACCCACTATCCAAATGATCTTTTTTATTATTCCTTGTAGAATAATAGAAATGAACTATACTTGTACTTCCTCTTCCTCTATCCTATCAACCAGAATGCTCTGATTCTTCTAATCTTGATACTAGATCACCAAATTGGCATCCAATAATACCTTGGATCACTTACACACATTTACCAAATACTCTAATCTTGTTCACGCTCTTCAAACTTGATGCACTTTCACACACATCTCAAACAAGGAAAACATCTTTCCTATATACCATGTCCTCAAAATGATTCCTTGAGCTAGCCTTGAGGCTTTCCCAATTAATTATAGTAGGACTACATTAAGATAATCGATTATTTTGCAACTACACAATAGTGTTAGCTTACAACTTTTAAAAATTCTCACACATGTGACTAAAGACTTTGCACACTCACAGATGCCACCATCATTCTGTCCTCTATTACTATATAACTTCACATATCACAATTCCATCTTTGTCAAGAGATACAATCCATTCATCACAAACTACTCCTTAGATACACTGTTTGTATACTACTATCTGTAAACCACACATCTTCTGCATATCTTTGACTTACTTGATGCACACTTAACCTTGTCATCAAGACATAGTGTAGAACATGTCCTTAACACACTTGACCTGAACATTAAACCTCTTTTTGTACGACCACAATCTCTATCTACTACTCTGCCAGTCTTCACATAAACCATACTATGTTGTTAGCAATGAAAAACACAGTCACGAATACAACATATCAATTATGCTACTAATCTCCATATGCTTTGTCAATGCTTAGGATACTCCTCAAAAGGAATACCATCAACTTTCATGCTAATACTATCAACATCATTAATCAATTATGCCAATAATCTCCCCCTTTGGCCTTGATGGAAAACCCTATTGATACTATAGACAAAAGTGGAAACATTTTCTTCTATATTTCACCTAATAATCATCTACATTATTCACTACCATCTGTTGATTGATCACATTATGTCTTTAACAAAAATTCCCAAGCCAATACTCCCCTTTTGTGTATTCATCTTGTTATATCTTCTTTTGCGTGTCTGCTGCTTCTTTTTCTATACTTTCAGTACCATAGATTTCAATTCTATCTATAAGAAACTCCCCCCTTAACTACTCCTATCTATACTCATTATCATTCTCTCCCCCTTTTAGAACAATGCCAAAGGAGATCAATGTTTCTATATTTTCTTTTAATATGTTACCTTTACTATTTTGCCTCTTCTAGCCTTACTTAGATTGCTCCCTTTGTGAAGTAGTTCACCAATACATCAATTCATGCTTATGATCTTCTAAATCATGTTATGCATTGATGCAAGCATCTTCTTCCTTCTTAATTGATAGAAAATAGGCGTAAGACCCCTAATCTATCTCTCATATATTCAAAACTATCCTTAGGTAGTAGTGTATACACAAAAACCTAATATTTCAGGAGCATGTGTAAACAAGAAAATGTTAGTTGTACATGTATATCAAGATTCAATAACATCAAAATACAACTAATCTACTTGAGTTTTATAACCAATGCAACTGAAAGAAAAGAGTTCCCATGCAACCTCGGAGTAGCTCAACAAGGGTTCCTACAAGAGGCCTTGTTATTGTGCTCAATAATGAGGGATGTGGATGTGCTCTCCTCAAACACAACTATGATTGAATCCCTTCAAAATTGATCGAATGAATGCAAGAATACGAATATGAATCTATACTAAAATGTATGTGGAATACCTTCAAGAAATTGCTATGAGTAAGCCAACCTCAAAATGATTCCAAAGCATGTGAATGTGGAAATGAGATGCAATGAAATAAACTAACAATGCTATGCTACCATGAGAATGTGTAAGAACTAGGAATTGGAAAAATGCATATTAACAACTACCAAAGGTTAGCTCTAAGCACAAAAATCTCTAAGAAATCTCTAAAACTATACTAGCATGATAAGAATGCAATGGAGGAGATGAAAAATTCTTGAGACAAGGGTTCTATTCATAGGCTTAAGGGAGGCCTTGAGGAAGTGGCATCTATATGGAATCCATATAGGTGCCACAAGGGAGACACATGGGCTAAGGGGACAATCCATGCAAAGGTCAACATAAGTCTTTTATGATTAAGATGGCTCAAGGTGTGCTCACACATGTATGAGCAACATTGGAGAAAGGAATAGGGGGACAAAGGTGTAAGTGGATTTAGGTGGGATTAGGATTAAATCAAATAGGACTTATTTTAATCATAGGATTATATAATTTAATAAAGTGGAGCAAAAATAAATAAATTATAATTTATTTAAAGGGGATTTATGGAGCACTATGCATTATATAAATTTAACACATTAGGAGGAATTATTCAAATTAAATTTAAATACATTAGGGGCGTGAACCTATTTAATTAAATAAGTAGAAGAATATGACAAATATAATTAATAAATAATGAATTATAGTGTCAAGGGAAATATTAATAAATTAATATAGTGTTTTGGGATAATTTTAAGCATCTACATTTTCCCCTCTTTGATGTGATGTCAGGATGACATTATATCAAAGAAAAGAAAATATAGGTTGCCCCAAAGAGGAGAGAAGTCCTAGGAGTTGTGTCATAATGAGGATGCGGGGGGAGGGTGCCCCATCACAAAAATAGAGCACAAATCAAAATTTTCACAATTTTTCCAAAAAAAAACCAAAGGAGAAAAGAAAGGGAGGGGAAAAGACATGGATGAACATTTTGCATGACTTTTCGGTAAGATCAGAATGAAGTAGGGTGAATTGGATAATGATTTAACTAGATAATGAATGTAAATGCATCCTAACCACGTGAATTCATCAGATTTAGTTGTGTTTATATGGGAGAGCACACCCTAGTTTGATTTTGCAAAATGAGTTATTGTTAGTAATTAATGACCACAATATACCTGGGAGGGGGGGGGGGGGGGTGAATAAATTATACAATTATCAAACTCAATATCAATTCTAATCTAACTTAATCATGTGAGCAATGTAATCAACAATCATGAAAGACATATATACACAGTGACACCAGATATGTTGACTAGGGAAACCCTTGATTAGAGGGAAAACCCTAGTGGGAATGATACCCACAAGATGATGTACTAATATAAATGTTCCTTGTGAAAGGATAGACCCTATTAGGAGTCTGATTAATCACATTCAGTACATGAGTCCCTATTAGGAGACTTTGAATCCCTATTAGGAGTTGTGGAAGGCAGTTGAACCCACAGTCTAAACATATTTAGGATTAGATCAATGAACCCATTGTCCAATTGACCTTGGTACTATTCCTTTCAGAATAATAGATGTGAAACAAGATTTTACTTCTTCCTCTGTCTAGTATGTCAGACTTCTTCTCCTTCAGACCATGCAATCAGATCTGGAACTCTGTACTCAGTAACAATAACCCTTAAGGTCAATTACACGCATTGGTAAGTCACTCTACTTCTGTAGTGCTCTGCTGCTCAATAATTCACAAGTCTTATCTACTCTCTATATGTTAAACAGGAAAAACAACTTTTCTTTATACCATGCTCAATAATAAATCCTCAAGTCAGCTTCACACTTAATTATAATATGTTAATCATATGAATACACATTTAATTAATGCAGTTGGCTCACAATTATAAATAAACTTTCACACGTGCGACTTTTGTACATGCACATTCTCTGACGTCATCAATAGTTAGTATACTATCTCTAGTTAACTGTGCAACCTTTCATTACATTTGTGATGAATTGCAACAATCACACATTAGGAACTACTTTCCTAATACTGCGTTTCCATATGGCTCTCTGTAGACCAATCATATCTTCTCTACACTATCAAATCAGGTTCTACACACTTACCCTTGTAACAAAGACATATTGTAGTATGTGTTGGAAACTGTGCATTAATAGATAAGTAATGTATTGTTCTTAATACAAAAACCATTGTTTGCTACTCTGTTAGTCTTTAAAAACTTATTACTATGTTGTCATCAATGACAAACATAGTCATGAATACATCATATCAATGTTATGCAATGCTCCCCCATAGCATCAACATTCATGCTAACAATCTCCCACTTTGGCATTGATGGAAAAATAGATGAAAAACACCTAAGTCATATAAATCTTCTTCATCATCATGTTCTTCTTTCTTCCCAATTGAACTACATAGAATGTTTTTCATGTCACTCTCCCCCCCATTGACATCAATGTCAAAGGTAATATACAAATGGTTCAATTGCTTGAAGATAAAATAATTTACCAGTATGATCACAAGCTGATCTATTGCTTTACAAATTTTGTATATAAATCCATAAACAACTCAAGTGTTTAGAGACATTGTTGCATACCAATTACCAAGAGTCCTTTGCTAACTTTGTTCATAACAGATACTCCCCCATTGAGGAAGCATCAACATTCAGTCTAGTCTAACAATGCTGCTTTGTTCCCTAGATTGATGCACTTTTGCATCTTCTATTCTGAAGTAGGCAAGGGCACAACCCCAAGCATACCTCTTAGATACTTAAATGTTTCCTTTGGTAAGGCCTTTGTGAAGATGTTTGCAATCTTTTCCTTAGTGTTAACATATGCTAGTTTGATTTCTTTCTCTGCAACTTTTTCTCTCAACACATTGTTCTGCAAGTCATTGTTAGTGATGACTTCCATATTTTCATGGTTAGCCTCTAGATCAACAATAGTTACCAAAGCTTTCTCTTCTACTACTTCCTTTTTCTTAATCTTATCACAAGCACTTAAGAATTCTTCATGTTTATCAGAAAGAAAACTCATTCTAATTTTTCTCAACCTCTTAGGACATTTACTTGAAAAATGACTAAACTCTTTACATGTCCAACAAACAAGAAACTTCATACCTTCAAGTTCTCTCCTTGTAAGTAGATAAATACCTTCTTTATTTTGAACAATTTGTAATCCTAAGAAAAGTTTCATCTCTCCTATCATACTCATCTCAAATTCATTCTTCACATCTTCTAAGAATTTGTTACTGGCTTCATCGTTGCCTCCAAAAATGATATCATCAAAAAATACAATGATTATCAACAAACCATTTTCTATTTCTTTCAAGTACAAGTTGATGTCTACTATTCCTTTAGCAAATCCAAGCTTTGCTAAGTATTTATCTAACCTTGCATACCAGGTTCTAGGTGCTTGCTTTAATCCATACAAGGCTTTCCTTAATCTGCAAACCGTATCCTTCTCTTTTGTCAAGGGAAAACCTTATGGCTGCTCAATATAAACTTCTTCTTCAAGTTCTCCATTCAAGAATGCTAACTTGACATCCATATGATATACTTTGAAGTTTTTATTTGTTGCATATGGCAAGAACATTCTAACTGCTTCCATTCTTGCTATAGGTGCATATGTTTCCTCATAGTTTGTTCCTTCTTGCCGAGAGTAGCCTTTGAATACTAGTTTTTGTTTTGTTTCTTATTACTTCTCTTTGTTCATTCATTTTGTTTTTGAATACCGACTTTGTGCCAATCACATTTTTTTCCTTAGGTCTAGGGGCTAGTTACCATGTGTCATTCTTTATTATCTATTTGAGTTCTTCCTTCATTGCTTTCATATAATGATCATCTTTGATTGCTTCATTTGCACTCTTTGGTTTTATTTGAGATATTAGACATAGTTCTTCATTGATTTTGTTTCTTGTCATTACTCCTTTTTCTTTACTTCCTATTATCTGATCAGCATGATGATTTCTCATTACGCTTTTATTTGGGGTAGGAGTTGCTTGTTCAACTCTTATTTCAGGGACTGCACTCTGTTCTTCTCTTATTTCTTCAGTTTGCACATAAATACTTCTCTTAGTACACCTTTCAAGATCATCTTCTTCCACAATCTCCTTAGATACCTTGGTTATGAGCCAATATCCTGGAGCTGTGCACAAAAGTTGAGTTTTCATCTTGTCCTTCCAACTATTGAAATTGGTGCCATCAAATTTCAGACTTTCCTTTCTGAACATATTTGCCATAGATCTCCTTAGGTTTTTAAACCCTTTCTTCAAGGACCTGATGCTCTGATACCAATTTTTAGTAATTAATGTTCACAATATAACTAGGGGGAAGGTGAATTAGTTATACAATTATCAAACTCAATATCAACTTTAATCCAACTTAATCATGTGAGAAATGTGATCAACAATCATGAAAGACAGATATACACAGTGACACCAGATATGTTGACTAGGGAAAGCCTTGATCAGAGGGAAACCCCTAATGGGAATGATACCCACAAGATGATGTACTAATATAAATGTTCCTTGTGAAAGGCTAGAACCTATTAGGAGTCTGATTAATCACATTTAGTACATATGAGTCCCTGTTAGGAGACTTTGAATCCTTGTTAGGAGATTCCAACCCTATTAGGAGTTGTAGAAGATAGCTGAACCCACTATCCAAATAGCTTCAAGATTAGATCAATGAACCCATTGTCTAATTGACCTCAATACTATTGCTTTTAGAATAATAGATGTGAAACAAGCTTTTACTTCTTCCTCTATGTAGTATGTCAGAATTCTTCTCCTTCAGACCATGCAATCAGATCTAGAAGATTAGGGCACACTTGGGGAGTGTTGGAAATATAAGAGGAGTAACTAGGAGGGGAGAATTAAATTAGTTACTACTAAAATAAATCTCAGGTCCCTTAGATGTTAGTACAGAAACAAAAATTGAAAACTAAATATGACTGAAGCTCGGTGAACACACATAAAATGCTAAAATTTGGTAATAACTGAATTAGCTCGGTAAATGCTTAACATATAAACTTTTAGATGTTGTTTGTGATTACCATTACTTTAACTGAGTTGCAAACATATAAAATAAAATATCATGAACATATTTGACACTAGGATTTAACGTGGAAACCCAATATGGGAGAACCACCAATTGCAACTAGTTACTATTTTCACTCTTCTGAAGTGATCCCTGTTAGGAGCCAACCCTGTTAAAGGTTACAAAAAACACTATTAGGTGTGATGCTATTAGAGGATTTAATCACCCTGTTAAGAGTGGCCTTGTTAGAGGTCTTTAGACAATTCAATAGAACTACCGCCTTGTTAGAGGATTTGCAAATAGCTATTAAGCCAACTCTATTAAGAGATTTAGATCACTGATACAATGGTTAGAGAGTAACAATGAGATGACTTGATTTGAATGCAACTAATTTTTTGATTACAAATCTCTGTTTTGGATTGTACTTGATCCTTCCTGATTGATTATAGCTTTGTTGCTCCACAAGGATATTTTGCTTATCCTTCAAATTTGCTTCCTCTTCTTATCATTAAATCTTCAATAACATCTTCATACTTTCTCACACACACTTTGAGATCACAATTGACCTTATACTTATATCTTCCACTTTGTCAAGTTGGCTCAAATACAACTTAGAATAATTAATATTCATCATCTTAGTCAACTAGAATCAATAGATAAATCAATTAAGCTTTTTATGCCAAAATAAGAAATCCTTCATTAGCTGACCCAACTCGATAGAAACTAACTCAGAAACGATTTCCTTTGTTAACCAATAGAAGCTCGATTAACAAAAAAAAACTCATGAAAATCCTTTGGCAACCAAGTAACCTTGGTTAGTATTGGTTCCATCCAACTTTCCTTCATTAACACCCACTTTCTGCATAATTTCCTTTGATGCTAGAGTGAACTTGGTAGACACGGCCTTCTAAACTAGGTAAACACAAGAGTGCTCGGTAGACACAGAGAACTATCTTCACTGCCTGAGTGAGCTCGAAATATACTAATTGATAATGATCATGACATTTTTGCAACATCAAAGACAATACACAATTAATCAATTGTATCCAACAAGGGAGGCTGTAAAATCAACAAAAGACCTTATGACCAAGTAGTCATTCAGCCCACAGTTCTTGCCATGAACTTTATTTTGATGGTGAATTTTCTAAGCTTGTGTATGAAGTATTCATCCTATAAGGAAAAAATTTATTGTTTAATTAAATTGTATTGAAATGTTTGTGATTGTTCACTAACAATTGTGTGAAAGGAATAAGGTTCTCAAATCATGTAGTCTCAGTGTAAATTTGTGTAAGTTTTCTTTGCAATCACTATTTTGATAAGCTCAGTTTGATGGGATGAAGCTCAATGTCATGAGAAGTGATGATGAATATAATAATTTGAGCAAGATGGTGGATGAAGGAACAACATGATCAAATTAGAAAAATGATTGTGATAAGCTTGGGTTAAAAGAAAAAGATAGTTAGATAGGATGGAAATTAATTTGTAGGAAATGATTGGAAGAAGGGAATTTTATTAGTTTAGAGAATAAATGAATCAATTGCTTGAATTGGAAGAAGTAAAAATTGATGGAAGGTGGAATAGATTAGAACCAATGACAAGGGAGAACCAATGGATGGTAAATGGATGGGAAGGGTGGGGAGACTTTTATGGATGGGATGATATACAAATGAAATGAAAGGTGAAAGAATATGGGGGACCAAAGGATATGGTATCAAAAAATATGGAGCCAAGGACCATGTTTCAAAGGAGTTAAAATGCCCCATTGAAGGAAATATGGCGGGAAAGGATGCATGGAAATGGACAGATGGTGTGAAGGCTATTGTATGGAGGAGGGAAGGCATGTGTATTTCCAAAAAATGTATGAACATTTTGTTGTTGTGCCTCTAGTATTGATCATGAGCATAGTCCTAAAAGTGGAATGAATAAGGGATATGGGAGGGAGGGTATGAAATAGGGATAATGATATGAAGAGCATGGATGAAATGTGGGACATGAAATGGATGAAATAACCAAGACCAAGGACATATGAAAGAAGGATGGAAGTATGTAGGAGTATGGATGGAGGATAGAGGAAAGGAAAATGGCAAGGACTATGGGATGCAAGATATTGATAGGATGTCAAGATCAAATATGTGAAAGTAGATGGATATTTGTAGGATAATGTGTGGATAATGAGAAAGGGATATAGCAAGTGCATATGGATGGATGAAAGGAAAATGATAGTCAAGATAAAAGATGGAAAAGGATGATGGAAATATGGAAGATATGTAAGGCAATGCAGTATGGATTGAGCTTTCCCTTAGTGTAGAGTGCAAGCGAAAGAGCATAAGAGAATGTATGGATAAGTGGAATTAGAAGACATTGGATACAAAGGGAGGACTCAAGAATCTAGATACATGGATAGTATCCCTTGATATTTATTTCTCTTGTTTTTTAATTTTCAAGGAATTTTTGCTATTTTCTCATAGATATTGGTAGGATAGTGAAAACAAGGATGAAACGGGTTGAGAAATGGAGGACAATGACTTCTAAAAAATTTTGGATTAAGGGGGTGGAGTGGTTGGGAGGAAGATATGGTTGATGGATTCTAGGTTGGAAGACTTGTGAATGAATGGATGAAGGAGGTGGAAAGATCATCATTGGCAGCCAAAATGTATATGCAAAAACCTAATCTGTCGGGAGCACGCGTAAAAAAGAAAATGTTAGTTGTACATGTATATCAAGATTCAAGTAAATTGGAATACAACTAATCTACTTGAGTTTTAAAACTAATGCAACCAAAATACAAGAGTTCCCATGCAACCTTAAAGCAACTCAACAAGGGCGCCCACAAGAGGCCTTGTTGGCATGCTCAATAATGAGGGATGTAGATGTGCTCTCCTCAAACACAACTATGATTTAATCCCTTCAAAAATGATCAAATGAATGCAAGAATGAAAATATGAATCTATACTAAAATGTATGTAGAATACCTTCAAGAAATGGCTATGAGTAAGCCAACCTCAAAAGGATTCCAAAGGATGTGAATGTGGAAATGAGATGCAATGAAATAAACTAACAATGCTATGCTAGCATGAAAATGTGCAAGAACTAGGAATTCAAATATTGCATTTTAACAACTACCAAAGATTAGCTCTAAGCATGAAAAATCTCTAAGAAAGCTCTAACATTGTACTAGCATGATAACAATGCAATGGAGGAGATGAAAAATGCTTGAGACAAGGGCTTTATTTATAGGCTTGAGGGAGGCCTTGCAGAGGTGGCATCTATGTGGCATCCACATAGGTGCCACAAGGGAGACACATTGGCTAAGGGGACAAGCCATGCAAAGGTCAACATAAGATTTTATGATTAAGATGGCTCAAGGTGTGCTCACACATGTGTGAGCAACCTTGGGGAAAGGAATGGAGGGACAAAGGTGTAAGAGGCTTTAGGTGGAATTAGGATTAAATCAAATAGGATTTAATTCAATCATAGGATTATAGAATTTAATAAAGTGGAGGGAAATTAAATAAATTAGAATTTATTTAAAGGGCATTTATGGAGCACTATGCATTAAATGAATTTAACACATTAGGGGGAAGTATTCAAATTAAATTTAAATACATTAGGGACGTGAACCTATTTAATTAAATAAGTAGAAGAATATGAAAAATATAATTAATTAATAAATAATCAATTCTAGTGTCAAGGAAAATATTAATAAATTAATATAGTGTTTTGAGATGATTTTAAGTGTCTACAAGTGGTTTAGTAAATATATCTACAACATTTCCTTTGTGGGAATATATTCCAATCTAACTTCTTTATCATGTACTTATTGTTTCATAAAATGATACTTTATGGCTATGTGCTTGGTCTATATATATGTCATTAGATTATTTACTATGTTTATAGCACTAGTATTACCAAATGAATTATAGTAGGCTTAGTTACCTTTTCATGTAACCCTTCCAATATTTTCTTGATCCAAATTACTTGCTGACAATTAATTGCAGCAATCACAACTTTTTTTTAGTTGTACATTATGAAATGTAGTTTTATTTCTTTCTAGTCTATGAAACCAATCTATTTCCAAGATAGAAATCTCCCCCACTTGTACTTTTTCTATCATCAACATTTCCAGCCCAATAAATATTTGCATATACTTTTATATCAAAATCTCATTGTCCCTTATATATAGACCAAAATCTTCAGGTCCTTTTAGATGTCTGAATATCATGTTAACTGTTGACATATGTGAATCCTTTGGATTTGATGACAATCTTGCAACTATGCCAATTGCATGAGCTATGTTTGGTCTACTATGAAAAACATATTGTATCTTACCTATCATTGATCTATACAATGTTTCATTCACCTCCTTAGAATCATCTTCCTTGGAAAATTTGTAGCCAGTAACCATAGGTGTACCTTCAGGTTATGAATCTTCCATGCTAAAATGTTTCAATATTCTTTTAATATACTTAGATTGGGTTATATACATACCTATTTTCATCTATTGTACGTGCAATCAAATAAATAATTTGACTTATACTATAGTAGACATCTCAAACTCTTTTCTCATTTCATCAAGAAATAATCTACTCATTAACTCATTTGCTTCAAATATTATATCATCAATCAATATCTTGTCCTCATTTTCAGCTTTCAAATAAACATTATTGTTATCACTTGTTCTTACAAAGCCAATCTTAATTAGATAAAACGTAACCTTTCATACCATGCTCTTGGTGCTTGTTTCAAACGATACAATGCTTTGTGTAACTTGCATATCCAAATCCTTACCTTTTTTGAAAAAAAAGTCCTCCAGGCTGTTCTGTGTATACCTCTTCTTCTAGAATTCCATTCATAAAAGCATATTTCACATCCATTTGGTAGACCATAAATCCTTTGTAAGTAGCATATGCTAGAAGTATTTTGACTCCTTCCAATCTAGTAAAAAGTGCAAAAGTCTCTCCTTAATCCAATCCTTCTTCTTGAGCATAACCTTTGCAAACTACTCTTTCATTATTCCTTATCACTTCAATATTTATTCAACTTATTTGTGAAAATTCATTTAGCACCTATCACATTTTTATCGGCCAATCTAGGTACTAATGAGCATGTCTAATTCTTCTCAATCTTATTAATTTATTCCTTCATTAGTGCCATCCAATCATCATATTTCAAAGCATATTTTACTATCTTAGATTCCACTTTTGATAGAAAATAATTACTATCCCTTGCTCTTAACTGGCTTCTTGTTAACAATCCTTCACTCTCATCACCAATTATATCAGATAAACTATGATTTATCCTTATCTTCCTTAGAGAAATTGGTTCAACATTCTAAACTTCTTCTTTTCCTTTATTAACTATAGCTTGATTTTAATTTACAATTTGAGAATTATTTGCTCCTAAATTCACTTGTGGTGTTGTTTATGGTTTCATAGGTTTATAATTTATAAGTTCACTCTTTGTAGGCCTTGCTTTTGGTACAACATCTAAGAAATATTCCTTCATCACTTTTTGCATCAAACTTCTGATTGATTTCATCTTTTTGATATAACATTTACTACCAAATACTTTGAAAAACTAACAATATGTGTATGTCCATACTAGTGTTCATATGGTGTCTTGTTTGTAACTTTCATGAGTTGTACCTAGTTCAATGTGTATATAACAATACTTACTACTTCTCTCCATAATTTTTGAGCAACTCCTTTCTATTTCATAAATGTTTTTGCACAGTCCACAATAGATTTTTTTCCTCCTTTCAAAAATTCCATTCTATTGTGTTCTTAGTACAATCAACTTCCTTTTGATTATATGTTAATTAGAATATTCATTGAATTCATGTGAAGTAAATTCACCTCCATTGTCATATCTAAGAAATTTCAACATTTTACCCATTTCCTTATACATCTTAAACATATGAAAAGCTTCTAATTTAATCTTTAAAAACATCACAAACATTATCCTTTAGCAGCCATCAACAACTAGTATACAATATTTATCACCACGATAACTTTCAATACCAATAGGACCACATAGATTCGTGTGTACCAAATCTAGAATGTTTATCTATTTTTTAAGCCTTGATTATGACAATACCATATAAATGAAAGAATATTTGGGGTTAATAAATGAAGACATTACCACCTATGGTAATATTTTTGATACAAACTCAAAATGATTTTCCTTTCTCCTCTGAATACTTAGGTGTGAATTTGATTTAAGGTTGCAAGCATTTTTACCAAATAGAAATATCACACTGCAAAACATAACAAATATCATGTGAAAATAATTTACAACACTATTTCCACATAATGGAACATCAAAAGACCCTTAAAAGTTGGACATATAAAAGGAGTGTAATGAATATATAACATTGTCTACATAAGGTTATTATGATTGTCCCTTTTGATTACATAAATAACTTTTTTGAAATATTCTTAGTCATGTATTAAATGTCTAACGATCAATGATCTATACAAACTCCAACAATTGATAACCACAAATTGACATCTTTTGTTTAACATCTTGAATTTTCCAATGCCTTTGTGGAAGAGTCTTATAACAGTGAATGCTGCCAAGCAACTACTACTAAAGTAGCTAGGCCGCTAAGCAACCACTACAAATTTTGGGGTTTATGATTTATTAATCATATTATTATTATTATAAACTTAAAATTATATTAATATAATAATAATAATTATAAATAATTATTATATTATTTAATTTAATAATTATTTTTGTTAATAAATTAATATATATTATTTTATTAAACATTTAATAATAATAATAAATAATTTTATAATTATTATTAAATTTTAATAATAATATATAATTATAAGATTTTGTTATATAGTATATTATTTTAAAAATGAATAAATGTATTTCAATTGTTATTTAAGATGAATTTTTCATTTAAAATTTCAGTTGTTATTTTAGAAATGGTTCATTTTATATGAAAATGGTTTTTATTCTAAGGAATTTTTATTATACTTGTGAACTTGAAAAACTTTATCAAATGTGGTACTTTGAAAATGAAAACTTGCACCCATTTGTAAATTGAATTTTTACTATTTCAAATCAAATGAACTATGAAACTAAACTTGTTTAAATACTTGATGCAATGTATGGTTTATTTTGTGTCGGGGTTGGGTTTAACTTATTACATTGACCAGTTAGGGTGTGTACCAGAGGCTTGAGAGTTTTGTGTTATTATTTTGTGTAATTGTTGTGATAAATGTCATTTGATCTGTGATGTATTTATTAGTGTTTATATTTTTATTTCCAGTTGCTTGTATATGATTGATGTGGTCTTTGTGACTTGATGAGACTTTCTTCTATGAGCTTAGGGTAGGTTATCTTTATGTATCTTGGGAAGTGGCTTACAATGGAGGTCAGAGCTCTAAAGAGGTTGCATGGGTAACCCATTGTAGGTTGCATTAATAAGTGATAATATTTCATTAAATGGGTTTAAAATGAATTAGCAAGAGTCAATGGATTACCTTGCCCATGCCTCGAGTGCTAGTACAGGCTAGGATGAGAGTAGAGAGGATGGTTGGTTGTGACCTTGCCTCATTAGTATTTCTTGTCTGTAAGAAAGGATATTGATGCTTTATAGAGTCACTAGGGGGCCGTAGTCCAGAGAGGTTGCAATTGTAACCTTAGAGTTGTCTCATGTGATGATACTTGCCCACTTATATAGTAGATTTCCTACATGTCTTTGTTGCCTCTAGGATTAGATGTTACTTATGTCTTGGTACCTTTGAGATAGATTGCTATCAAGATTTCCTTGACCTAGATGATGGTTATGCTTGTTGGATTGTTATCCGTATGGGACTTGAGATTATCTCCTCAGTACAGTAGGAGTGAGCCATTTAGGTTCCACGAGGTTAGGTGGTAGTATTTCTTATAACATTGAGATTTGATAGTTGGATGTACTTGTTTAGTTGTTCAATTCTTCTAATCTTGTGATTATGTTCTTTGACCATACTTTGATGTATTGTACTTGATTATTGGAGATCTTATGAGATCTTGTATATTCTTTTAGCATTTCATACCCTATGACTTGTACAAAAGATGATTATGCATTTGGGTTATGCCATGTGGCATCTTATGTAC
This sequence comes from Cupressus sempervirens, assembly GCA_028749045.1. NCBI lineage: Eukaryota > Viridiplantae > Streptophyta > Pinopsida > Cupressales > Cupressaceae > Cupressus > Cupressus sempervirens. The sequence continues at coordinate 547,798,438 of CM053786.1, forward strand.
TTATATATTATTTCCTTTGATTTGTACTTATGGTTATTCTATGAAGTGGATTTTATTATGTATCAAATTTAATCTTAATAAAATTTATGTATGTGATTCAACATCATGGAACCCTTAAGAGATGTAATTTGTAATTGTATTTCTTATACATGTATGTGAATTATTGCTTCCACTATGTTATCTCTTATTCTTTTAATCTTTAAAAAAAAATATTTGGAAAACTTAGTGACATAATAGGTTAATTTCTTTTGGGTTCCCTGGTAGAGCATTACATTTGGTATCAAAGCCTAAGTTTCCACATCAGAGATTATTTTAGTGGTGAATCTTCACCATTTGGTGATCCTGTCTCATTAGTTGATCATCATTTGGCGAATAGAGCATGTAACATTGGTCAACCACGTCACTAAAAATTTACAAGATTTTGGTCCAATGCATGTGCTAGTCGCCCATTAGTTTTCATATGATTAATTGAAAATCCCTGTCTAATCACCATTGTAATATACATTTTGGATACAATTATTTTAAACTTTTTGCCATCCTTTACATGTTGTTTTCTTATTGGACAACATTCTTTCACCATTAGTATAACCAATTAATTTTCCCTTGGATTCGGTGTTGCCTACCATTTTCTTGACGTGTATTAACCACCAGCCCCATTTAGCCAACTATTTTCTATTTTGGGTTGATATAGGAAGGTACGTTTCACCTACATTTGACATTCCTGCTTGTTAATCCTGCGTAATTCACCAACCTAGTTTGGTAGTATATATTCATAAGATACTATTATTCTATACAATTCACTCTTTTTTGGCATGGATACTAACATTTCTTATTGCTACAAAATTTTTAGAGTGCTGAGTGTATTGCTCATTGAGCAATCGTGACTCATGGACCGTAGTTTTTCATAAAAGGTAATTGATTTTTAATTTATTTTTTATGTGGTATTGGTTATTTTTTACTATCCACTAGACATCTCACATGCTCAAATAGGTTTGTGAATTTTATTAGGTAGTATCGTAGACTATAGTACCATAGTACCCTTCTAAGCTTTTATGCGAATGAATCATTTAATTGTTATTATATGTAGTCTAAGTAGTCTACTATCATAGTCTTTGGCTCTTTTTTTCAACAAGTTGATATTTTTTTTGCAGCCTTTATCGGTTTGCAATACTAAACAAGAGGGGTTCTAGTAGGATCCCTGAAAGCCAAGAGAGGCCACCAAAATGCAAAACCTTATCCTCAGATTTTGGTGGTGGTAATGTTGGCAACTGACAAGATTCACAACTTACATCTCTAGTACATATTGAAAAAGGAGACTCATCACAAGTTGGAGATTATTTTGAAGAAGTTCAAGTTGGTGAACCTGATATGTCAGTTGAGGACGAACTTGAACATGATTTTGAGGCAATTCCTCTGAGTAGGGAGTCACAAAATAATATTATAGACCTGTGTGAAAAAACCAAAAGTGATGCCATAAATGATGTTTATGCACAGAAGGGGAAAATAAAATTGGAATAAAAAAAGATCGATCTTGCTGGGATCTGTCAAAAAGGAATTTTCAATTGAAATGGGTGGAAAAGTTCTAGTTCATGGAACCAGTTTCCAATCTAATTGATGGTGAGCCTCTTGTAGAATGCAGATCTAAGATTTGCATAGAGATAAAAAAGAAGGAGAAGAGGTTGTAGCTTAAACTTGATACCATAGAAAATCATGTCGGTAAAGTTTATAAAAAGGAAACTATAGATGGAGTTGAAAAATCCATGCTAAATTAGAAAAATGAAGGAAACCTATCTACATATTAGGAATGCCAAATTATATGAGTTACATGAGTAATTATGAGAGAAGTGTTCTATAGTAAAATGTTTTATTGAATATTTCCTTGGGAAAGCAATAGAAATGGAGAATATGGGAAAAGTTGTCCAGTTAAGTGTCGCCTTTTATATTTTGACTAGAGGGTGTCCTATGATGGATTACCCTTCAATTACTAGTTTATTATACTTTTTTAAAGTACAAAACTATCTAAATAGTCACTGGTTAGTAAACAATAGATTGAAATGGGTTAGTTGTCTTGTACATGTTGAAAAAGAAGATATGAAGGAAAAAACACAATAGTCAAATTGCATTGCATTGTCTCTAGATGACGTTACAACAATTTAGAATACTTCATGGGTGTGCATGCTTGTTTATACTGTAAATGATATTTTTCATCAACCCTTTCTATGTTTTGTTGCTAAATTGAATTGTAGTGCAACAATCAAAATTTTATATGATTTATTAAAGAGTACTCTAATTGATTGTGGAGGTATGGATAACATGGAGATTGCCAAAAAGTTGGTGTGTGTTGAAACGGATGGAGCTTTGGTTATGCAAGGTCATAAAGGCAGTCTTTGTAAAAATATCCTGAATGATTTGGCACCCTACAATATTCCCATTCATGGCATGGCCCATCGAATGAATCTAGCTTTTAGAATTGTCAGCAATTTTGGTTTTATTCATAAAATGGAATCTTTAATCAAAGAGATTTACTAATACTTTTTTTGAAGACCAAAACAAGTCTGAGAATTTCAACACCTTGCTCAAGGACTTACTGATGGGAGGAAGCTTCTTAAAGAGAATGATACCAGATGGATCTCTTTGGATGAACCAATGCATCAAGTATTCTCTAAATATCTACCATTGCTTGGACTAATCCTCTCTTTGCAAGACAAATTCCCTTGACTATATTCAAGTCTAACTAATGTTATGATACTCTTAAATTTAGGAGTTATTCTCTCCATGCTATAGGACATAAGAAATATTATGAAAAAGGTTCAACAAAGAGCTATGTACATTGTAGAATATAATAAGCTACGTAAAATGACATGTAATAGCCTAGATACTCTATATCGATTACTACCATTACATGATTCAAAGTTTGCAAAGTGGATAGAAATCATAGATTTGAACAATTGTGGAAACTTTTTACATATTGGTGCAAATAGTGAGGTATGTGTTAGGGTACATGGAGTTGACATACCAATATAGTACTATGCTCGTGTCAACCCTAAGTCCAACCCCAACGAATTAGGAAGTGAAGTAGAATTTGAATAAGATAAGGTATTTTCATGTGTTAAAAGTGAAGACTTCAAGAAGATTGTTGAATATATGCTTGAATCTGTCAAGCGAGTTTGCTACAATCTTTCATCACAAATTAGATTCAAATTCCCTTTAGAGGAACTACTTGAAGAAATGTCTATTGTTTTCTCTCAATATTGCTCTCTAAACTATCCAAGTGATTCTCAAAGAAGGATCACAAATTTGATTAAGCATTTTTGAAAAATTAAAGTAATTAATGGAGTAACTATAAATGGAATTTTAGATGAATCTCGCTTGAGAGATCAATCATATTCTTTTGAAAACATAATGAGGGAACAATATGATCTTATGGAGAATCCGAATTAAGAGGGAGTGGTAACAAAGCTTTGGAAAAACCTTGGTTAGAGTAATCAGTTGAGAGAGTCAATACCAGAATATTTCAAGCTTACTTATTTATGTTTGACAATGATATTGGGTTCAGTGGAGGATGAGAGAGTTTTTAGTACTTTGGGCTTCCTGAAGTAAAAGGTTAGAAACAAATTAGACAAAAATTTGGATAATTATTTGAGGCTCTATAATTCTAGGTATGAGGTAGATAGTTTCCCCTATGATAGGGCTCTCAACATTTGGAGAAACAAATATCAAAGAAGAGGGGTGGACACAATTTCAAACCCAAGTGGCAGTGGCAATGGCAGTGGTAGTGGTGGTAGTGGTTCATGTCATGATATTGGAAGCAATGATGATAATGTTGACTTCAGAATGCATACTGATAGTGAATCTAAAGAAAAAACAATGAACAATCAAATGTGATATGAAATAAATCAGGAGGATTTTGATGATAGTGAGGTTGAACTGGTCCAGTGAGAGTGGCAACTATAGCAGCTTCTCAAGTTCTCTGTGAGTCAAGTAGTAGGCTAGTAGCTCTAGTCTTACCAATTTCAATTCAAATTTATTTATGCGCTTTGGTCTTAGCAATGTCTAAGACTCTATCTACTAATTAATTATTTTTGTAGAAGTTAATTTATACCCTACATTCATTGTCCTATTATAGTTGCTTAATTTTTTATAGACATGTTGAGATTTTCATTGAAACAAGTTTTTAGAGTCTATACATGTTGATATTTTCATTGATTCTAGGTTTTATACATGTTGAGATTTTCATTGATTGTATTTTTTAAACATGTTGAAATTTTCATTGATTCTAGTTTTTATACATGTTGAACTTGAGATTTTCATTCATTCTAGTTTTTAGACATTTCTAAATTTTCGTTGATTCTAGTTTCTTTAAGAATTTGTAACATAATGCATTTTACAGAATAAAATTTCTTTAAAAAATAATGTATTATGATTTATAAATCAACGTGTAACATAATACATTTAACATTTACACACAATTATAAAAATATAGAGCTTAGAGAAGTAGAATATTAAAGCTCTTTGCAAATGAGTCAATGACCCTGAATTCCCTTTTACAGATACAATGGAGCAACAATAGTTGTAGGTCAGTTTGTAATTGTATATATAATAAGATTAGTACTACATTATGTGTGTACAATCACATTGCTACACTGCCAATTATACAATTTTTTAAAGTAGGAGTAGGGAATTTTTTTTCCACTTCTCTTGGTAGTACTAGTCAGCATGGTTGATTCCTATAATAATTAACATTAAACAAAGTTGAAATAAAATGCAAAATTTGAAATTAAAGATCAACAAGTAACAAAACAATTATACTACTATCACTTACTAAGTTGTTACTTGTTAGTGCTATGTCTGACACTAATAGATTGAATAGATGACCCAACTCCAATGATGTTCTTTAGGGCACTCCATTAATGAATTAAAAAAATGATAGTCAATATTTTATATTAACATTTATATATAAGTTATAATTTGAACTTTTGGTTTTCAAACCAAATTTCAATATTATTTATACAATTTAAATTGCATGATCATAAATCATGATGTTACATGTATCATAAGTTTAACTTTAACAAACTATTTTTAAATTTATTTAATATTTTAAAATAAGTTAATAATATTAACTAAAAATTTGAAATTACAATAATTAATAATTATAATTATATAACTTGCATGGCCCTGGCCCCTGCATTTATATATTATTAAAATTTATAGGTTTTGAAATTTATAGGCCATACATATACATATTACAATTTTTCATTACATAATGTTCAATTGAATAATTTTTTACTATAAACCATTAATCAAATATGAAACCATAATGGGATTGTTGAAACCCTTTTTTTGTTTCTAACTTTATAACAGTTAAGTTTTTATAATGGTAAATAGAGTCATAGACTAACATTTGAATAGTGCATTGAGAAGCCAAAAAATAGAGTTGCAGACTAATAGGAACAACAAATTGAGAAGCCAAAAACTATTGTTTTCATTGATTATATTTGAGATTGTACAATGTACAGATTCATAGCATAGATATTCAAAATAGTTGATTAAATCAACCTAATTTTACTATTTCGTAATTTACATTCAAGGTCAAGGTCCAATCCGAAGTAACTACTAATCATTTTTATCAAAAAAAAAATCTTTTCCCAAAGGGAAAGGATCAAGGAAATAGGAAATAGGGAATAGGGAACATGGAATAGGGAACAAGGAATAGGGAGCAGGGAGCATCAACAAGTTGAGGGCTTGAAGCCTTCAATTTGAAAGGTCTTCAAGCCCCTCCATGAGGAATCTCTTGGAGATGATAATGTCGCTGAACTCATGTAGCCATGTGAAGTCGGTGTCGCTAATGTCATCCAACAACAACTGCTTCCACAAAAAAATCCCTCTAAAGCTACATCCACCTCTAATGGCGAGTCAATTGGTGTTCATTCATGCCAAGTAGGAAGGGATGCTTCTGTACAATGTTCCCTATGCCTTGCTCCTAATACTTGTTTGCTACATTTGTAAAAGGGATGCCAATGCCTGGCCTCGATACCTTGTCAGCCAATACAAGAATTTTGACATCGTCTTCTAAAATGTTTCCTTAAGAACATTATGCAGAAGTATCAAAATGTCTACTTGATTACCTCCAAGGTCGAGAAGAGACACGAGGAAGTGAGAGGTAATATTTGTGGAGACCCGGTACCTCTTCTCATTTTTTAAGAATTTATGGCCAAGGAGCATGAACAAAGAATAGCAAAAAAGGACCAGTGAGATCTTTTTTGTAAACCATTGCTAGGACATCCTTAGGTATCATGCCCAAAAAGGGCTTTTGCGTCCCCATTGTGGTGCATTTCAACTAAAGTGGTGTATCCATGAAGATTACAAACCTAAGAAACTCTGCAAACCGAATTGAGAATTTGAGAAATGATAGTGGAAGAGGAATTAAAGAGATTCTTTAATAGCAATTGCTTTAAATTTTTTGCAATCTGTCATATCTTTTGTTTTCATATTCCTATTAATTTGCAAGTGTGGGAAATGTACTCACATTAATGTTAGACATTTGGAGTTCCTGCCAAGCTATTTGTAAATGGAATGTAATAATTTCAAATATTGGTACCACATTTATAATTTAAATCTTGATATGATGTTCACTACATTCCAGTTAATTGTTTCCATGTAAAACTTTCCATGTGTCTCCATTCCAAAGAATTTCATACGACTCTAGGTCTTTTCAAACAACTGGCCCCAAAATGCATTTTCTGTCATTGATCTCTAATCAATCAATGATTGATAAAACTAACATATTAACAATAAAAAATTGATGAACACAGTTTGGTAACGATGACACTAACGTTATTAATAATAGACAGTACACTAGTCAGTACACTTGGAAACCATAAAGCCTTTAAGGTCACTAGCCAATATGCTTGGCACAATCACTTTTAGATTAAATAAATTTTAAGTTTACCACCAAATATTAGCCAAGACCATTATTATTCATTTTCCTACAAAACAATTAATTCACGTTTGACATTACAAACTCATTTTTTGGCAAGAAAAAAATAGTCATAATTTATTTATCTGTCAGCAAGAGAAAATTTTAATTCGCCACATTTAAAATGATTTTTGTTAGGGCAAGAAAAAAATCAACAACATATAATATTTTATTTCCCTATATGGAACAAAAAAAATTCCCTCGACATGAAAATTTTCCTGCCCATAAAATGTTGGATTCACCAGCATTTTAGGCTTTTTTTTTGGGAGGGTTTTCTTAAAGTTATCCCTATTCTACATTGGGAGCTCTAGGTATATTGGAATGCCGCTAGATTACAACTAGTTAACTTAAACAAAACTTAAACAACTATATGCACCTATTACAACTTGAACACTTGAACTTCAATTTTGAATACTTAAACCTAGAAATAGGTAAAATTAGAATAAATCTTGATTTATTTTCAAAACATGTTTCTTATTATTTTTCTTTACAGTAGTATGCCCTTGTTGATTTGTTGGCTTTTCATTGCTCTTTCTTGGATATTGTTGTAGGATGGTGTCCAGGACTAGATCAACTATGAGAGGTCATAGCTCAGACCATGGGTGAGGCAGAGATATTAGCTTGCATGCAACTGGTCATAAGAGTCCTATTTAGGAAGAGAAAGGGGAGGAACACAATGGGGAACATTAGGCTAATTCTAAAGAGGTACAGATGATGAGGATTATCCTAGAGTGCCTATCCCCTCCAAAGGGTGTTGATTAGGAGGAATCACATCATGTGGGGAATGAGGAGAGGCAAAGATTTAGGAGTCCTTAGAGAAATCCCCATGGTGAAAGACATAGGTTGGCCAAGGCAACATAGATGAGGGACCTACAATAGTCCAAGATCAAACCTTTCACCGAAGTAGGTATATGATATGTTGTAGAGTAGTGGTTGATTGCCTTAGATAGATGTTTTGTGATGTAAGACTTTGACTTCAATGTCAAAGCAAGGCATGCCACCACACATTTGGAATTCTTTGCAGCTACATGGTGGAACATTGAAGAAAATAAGCTAGACATGTGTATGAACACTATTACTTGAGAGTTGTTTCTTGAAAACTTCTACGATCAATTCCTATTGGAGGAGTGGCACTAGTAGAGGGCATATGAATTTCATAATTTGAGGTAGTATACCATGATAGTGGTGGAGTACAAGAAAAAATTCTATGAGCTCATACCTTTTGTAGGGATTAGTGACAATTCACCATTGATGGTATAACACTTCATTTGGGGTCTGAATAACTATTTCATTGGGGTGTAAAGGTATTCTATCCTAAAACTCTCAAGGATGTAGTACATCAGGCTATTGTTATGGAGTAGAATGTCACTTTGGGACATGGTGGCTTTATGGGGACACTTGTAGTATCAGGGTCCAAGGGCACAAAAACTAGGGCACAAACAGTAATATGAAGCCTCCTTACTCCAAGGGTTACTAGGTTCAACAACATGATGAACAACAACAACAAAAAGGGATCCTATCCTCTAGCAAAAAGTGGTGGTGGTGGTTCTAATTCTTGGAGCTTCTAAGACTCGCGTCACAATAGGCAAAATCAGAATAATTAATTTGTGTAGAGTAACCACTCCTTTGTTAGTAGAGATAGTCATCAATAGTCTAGTGCACTTCTAGTAGGAAGAGGTTCTAGCAGAGGTACATGGTGTTTCTCTTATGGATAGTTTGGGAATATTTCAACCAACTAATCACAACATACATCTCACTATAGGGGACCGAGGCCAACATCATCTGAGCCTATAGTTGGTGACACTAGGAGATCACATAGAGTTTTTGTAGTGGTAGATCACTGCTAGGTAGATCACTAGGGTACCATAGTTTAGACTAAATGAGAGATAAGAGGTAAACCCCTTTCCATCTTATTTGATTAAGGTGCTACATATTCCTTCATATCACCTTCTATAGTTGTAAAGTGTAAGCTTGAGGTAGTTAAGAAAGGCATAGGTTGACAAGTGAAACTAGCTTCAGGAGCTAAGATTCCTATAGATTCTCTAGTGCAATAGTGCAAGTTGAACCTAGGAGGCTTCATTACTTAAATAGACCTTTGAGTTATTCCCCTTGGTTATTATGACATAGTGTTGGGGATGGATTGTCTTGGCTCTCATAGAGCTAGCATTGACTATAAGAAGAAGAATATTCAGTGCAAAGATGACTAGGGTAAGGACTCTGAGATTGTAGGCATCCAAAGACCCATATCCCTCCAGATGATCTCTGTTATGAAACTAAAGCAAAGCATTCGTAAGGGTTGTTAGGTGTTCGCCATTACTATGAGTGAACTTGAGGAGGAAGACCCTAGAACACTATCCTATAGGCATATTTTGATGTCTTTCCTAGTGAAATTCTAGGTATGCTACCTAAGAGGGGCATTAATTTCCACATTGTCCTCATCCTAAGAGTAGAGCCCATATCTAGAGCTCCTTATCGGATGACCACTCAAGAGTTGAGTGAGTTGTGCCTACAGCTAGAGAACCTTTTATCTAAAGGTTGTATTAGACCAAGTGTTTCTCCATGGGGAGCACTAGTTCTCTTCATGAAGAAGAAAGATGAATCGTTACGATTGTGCATTGGCTATAGATAGTTGAACAAGGTAATGATTAAGAATAAGTATCCTTTATCGAGGATCAATGACTTGTTTGTTGACATATTAGTCAAGTTTGTTATTAGTGACATAAATTTATTCAAATTGTGTATAGCTACCAAGCTTATTGTATAGTTTATAGGGTTTTCCAAAAATTTTAGTTGTTATTGAGTTCTACAGTTGCTACAGAGTCCTTTGGAAAAATTCCAGTGGCTACTGAGTAGATTCAGTCAGTGTAAAGTCCAATAGTTTAAACTGTGCATTTCAGTGTATGCCAACTTGCCAAGTTTATCAGTGGTTACCGAGTAGTGCAATGCTTATCGAGTTCACAGTTCATGTGATGTGGAACCAGTGTTAACTGAGCTTAAGGTGATAGTGTTTACCGAGTTTTGACATGGTAAACAAGTGATTCAATATTTTCCGAGTTGCACAATATCTACCAAGTCACCAGTGTAGATTGAGTTCAAGACTACTTGAAAGTGATCAGTATGGATTGAGCTTCTATGTCTACCGAGTGCATGATGATGTCGAGCGTTGACAATGGATGCTGAGTATCAGAACCTCACCGAGTCAGTCTTCAGAACCTGAGTGTCTTCATGTGGGCTAACTTTGGAATATTTATGTTAACTTGTATCATGGCTAACTTTGTTATTATGTAATTTATATTGGTATATATATGTAATGTATTATACCATATCAACATAATTTGAATGTGTATGTAAAAGTTCAAGTTATGAATGCAACAAAAAAAGAACGAATTGTAAAGGCCATAACAACATAAGGAGCAGCAGAGACATATCTATCACTAAAAGGTGATTAGTACACAAAGGAATCTCTTTCAACAAACCCAGTTGCAAATTGGAGATCTACTACTACTTCATCCTAATAGGTGAACCAGTCAAAATACTTTAACAAGGTAGACCTAATAGTCTTTTATAAATCTCTTCACCAAGTGTATACTTCATTGTATGTTTGTAAATCCACTCACAAGGTGGACCTAGCAGTCCTAATTGCTCCTAATAGAGAAAATCATTAGTAGTGATCAATGTAAGCCTTAATAGGCCAACTTTATGTTGTAGTACTAGAAATTGTGGGTATCATCCCCACCCTAGTTTTACTTTCTATTTGGATGGTTTCTGGGTCACCAAATCTTTGTGTCAAATTGTTATGGATGCTTGCATGTTTTCAGTTTCTCACACATGCAATTAGATCAGATGTGATGAATTAACTACTAATTGGATTAAGAATTGAAATTTTTAAAGTTTTAGAAGTTATTGATTCACCCCTCCCCTCTTAGTAACTTAGCATAGTCTTGAATATTTCCAACAATTGGTATTAGAGATGTGTGGTTCTCAGGAGAAAGATAAAAAGCTTGAGCAAATATCAAGGATATGGAGATATTTAGACTTGACAAAGCTATTGACAATGAAAAGTTAGATCTAGAAATGGCCATTTCCCAACTCAAGAAAGCCAAGGAACAACTTTCCCAATCCCTAAAAAGAAGAAAGGAACTTGCAAATCAAATGAATGATCATCTCTACAATGAAGAAAGAATTGAAGACTTTCACCCTTCAAGCAGCTCAGATGAAGCAAATGATGCAATCAAAGAACTCCTAGAGAAGAATGGTTCACTACAAGAAGTAAGGAAACTAAGAAGAGAGCAAGAAATCCAGTTTGTAAGGCTATGTGAAATCATGGAAGAGAAAAAAAAAACAAAAGCAAAAATGGAAGGAAAAGATAATGAAATTCAACATCTATCTCTCCAGATGACAGACTTCATCAATCAACTCACCAATGTAAATAAAAAAATCATGAACCTGAGATCAAAGAATGAAAGATTGTAGAATGATCTAAATTCTAAAAGGTAACTCAACGAAAGGATGATGAAATCCCAAGCAAACATGAATTAGTTGAATGAACAAAATCTCTATAGACAAAAAGGGAAAGTAGGAATTGGATACAAAGAAGGTAAATCCTCCAAACAAGGTGCTCAAAAGAATCAAAGACCTACTTGCAATCACTGTGGTAAGATAGGTCATACATCAAACAAATGTTGGAGCAATGGAAAATAAAAATTCAATGGAAAGTGCTACAATTGCAATCAACATGGTCATAGGGCTAATGAATGTAAAGAGAAACCAATATTTGAAGGCAATTGTCATAAATGTAAGAAACATGGACACAAGGCATCAAAATGCAAAACCAAGACATTGAATCCTGCAAAGCAAATTGTGAAAGCAATATTTGGTTGGGACTACAATACCTGGTGTAAATGTCCTTACTATGGAGAATTTGGATACAGTGGTATGAATTGTGTTAAACATCATATGAGGAAAAGAGATAACACCAAAAGATGTTTCATTTGTACAGAATTTGGTCATCTTGCCAAGAATTGTATGAATATTGGTAGAATTGAATATGAGAAGAAGGAAAAAGCTAATAGTATTTGAAAGCAAATGAGACAATAATGGATTCCTAAGTCTACCGAGGATACTAGTCTAAGCAATGATGGTCAAGTCACTCAAGAATTGGGTGACTCTACCATTTCTAATTAAGTTCTCAAAGGAGAACTGGAACTAGGCTATCAAAGAAGACATCCAAATTAGTTTTAGTTGAAAGGTGACAAACATCCAAATCTGTATACAAGATACAAAGGGATCACTGAGCAAGATTAGTATCAATTATTATTGAGTTACTTTCTCTACTGAGAAAGGTTGGGTCATAGACTCTACTGAGAAAGGTTGGGAGTAATAAAGACACCTATGTTTACTAAGTCGTAAAGATGTCACCGAGTAATCAATGCCATGTAGTGGATGATAGTTTGTCAACACATCTACCTTTGTACCAAGCATTAATGGTGAAATTTTATCAAAAGGAATGGAATCAAATTCATTTCTTACCATGAATTATCAAGTGCTATTGTGAAGAGCGATTTTTAGTGCGATCAAAGAGACTTGAGCAAATTTCCAGTGAAAGTTTTTTTAAAGCTCTCTCAATCTACCAAGCAAAAATGACATCCAACAACAACAAGGTTAAGCAAGGATCTGACATGTTCATTCGTGGAGTTGAATGGAAGGCGCTAGATTTCAAACTCACTCTCATGATTGCTAAAACCCTAGATCCAAGCATAGCTCAATCCCAAATTCCTCCTAAGGTACTTCTTATCAATGACATTCGTACTCATTTCAAATGTGTTATTCAAAATTGGTACACTAGAAATGGATGATTCCCTAGGTCAGCTATGTGTAAATGGAGCCTTAAAACCCGAGCATCAACATCTAGAAACCAAAGGGTTGACACATATCTGTCATATGCCCCAAAAATTTCAAATTAAATGGATTAGGTTTATCCTCAGTCGGGTGCAAAATGAGCAACTGTGGTTAGAAAAACTAATTTTGATAATAAAAAAGATGATTCATCAAATCATTGGCCTCCCTATGCTATCCAAAGCCAAAATGACAAAAACCCTAGATCGGGTAGAGTTGGAGAAGAAAATCCTAGCTGAATGGGATGGCAGAGGAATGAAAATCACCAGTCTCATTGATGCAAAATTAAAATTTTGAATTCACATTATTGCACACAAGATATACAATTCAATCTGACTAAACAGTGTGTCATGTGAAGCCATGGATTTGGCATACAAGGTGGTTAAGAAAAACTTGTCATATGACCTTGCTAACCTATTGTTGAGACAATTCAACAAAAACATGGAAAGCATAAGAACATCACAGAACAACCCGTGCAAGTTTGGTTCATTGTTAACCTGGCTATTCTTTTATGTACATAAGTTCTTCCCTTCTAAAGGCACTGTAGTTTGGAGAAAAGATGTGCCTGTGCTCTATCAAATAAATGAGTATATTACCAAAATGGGTGAGAACTACAACAACATCATGGACAAAAACTTCAATACATTCAAGGAGAAAATGAACAATAGGTTTAGGATTTCGAAGAAGTTAGTTGAAGGCTATAAGGATGATGTATGCTTCACGGTGGACAGTGACAAGGTATATATCTAGGCAGTTAGGCCTAAAATTGCATGGGTGAAACCTCTTGGTTATGAGGTGAATATTGTTGAAACAAAAGACATCATTGAAGCCCTTGTTAATGAACCAATTGATCCCAAGGCCTCTTATTTTGGAACATATGATGAAGCAAAGGCCAGGATTAAACTTGAAATAAAGCTCCCACAGACGGTCAACAAAGGAAAGATAAGGATAGAAAAGCTGAAATCAAGTGCACCTCTCTTGTTAACCAAGGGAAAAGGTGAGGATGTGGATGAAGTAGAGGATGAGGAAGAATATGAGAAATAAGAATTTTTGAAGAAAAAGGGAAAGGTGATCATCATCAAGCCAACAAAGTCATCCACTACATTCTTCACAAGGAGGTCATGAAAGAAAGCTAACAAGGAAGGAGGTGACATTATATTCAGTAGACCTCCACCCGCCTTCTAGGATAGGCTGAAGGAATTGAAAGATGGAGCTAGTATAACAAACTTCAAGGCATTAAAATATGAGACTAGGAATGAGTCTGAGTAGAAACAAATAGAAGATTTGGTCATGGATAAAATGGGATAATGGAAGTACTCCCCTAACTAGCTAGCTTCTCAGATTCCCAGTATCTTATTAGATAAAATCAGGCCAAGATAGGAACATGCCAAACAAATAGTCAAAGACATATATGCACAAACCTTGAGGCATCTATTACCGAGCATATCAGATGCAGAGGTAAAAGAGTCACTGAAGAAAAATGAAGATAAGATAACTCTCAAATTCAATACCTATTTGATTTTAATGAAAGATATTGAGTATGTTGTGAAGAATGCAACAAATACTAGGAAAAATGTCTATCATCTTCACAAACCAAGTGAATTTCTAGTTGAAGTAAAGGATGATGATGATGATGATGACAAAGTCAAGGATGAAGAGGATGATGAAGGATCAACTCATTTTGTTAGAGTTGATTATGAAGAATACAAGGAACAAGAGGCTACTGAGGAAGAAAAGCAAGATGATGAGGAGACTGACCTAGTCAAGATAGCTACAGTACTCATTGCCTCTCTTCTTCACTCCCCGAGCAAACCATTGACTACATCAAGTATGGAGATAGCTTTTGCAAGTCTGATTGTAACCACCAGTGATATATCAAATGTCCAATCACTCTTTGCCCCTACTCAGCTTAGCACATCATTGATAGAAGTAACTTCTACTTCATCTACTGAGCTATAGACTCCTTCTTCATCAACCGAGTTGGCATCATCAACTATGGATACATTGGCTACTTTAGTTTTGAGTACATCAATGGTAAGCACACCAGCTTTGACTACTTCAATTTTGGGTACTACAATTTTGGGTACTACAATTTAGGATTCTTCAAGTATTTCTATAAGTATTCCCTTAGTTAGTGCAGTATCAGTTTTTACTGCAAGCCCAAGTATGTCTACCATTGTTTCCATTCCATATATAAAAGAAATAAGTGCAAGCATAGTTGAGCCTAAGGTTCAACTGAGTACAAAATTTTTGGGGAAAGGAAAGGAGATAGAGGAAGACATCAATTTAGATGAGGAAATAGTAATCCCCAATTAAGACATTTACAAGCTTACTCTAGACCAAATGCAGACATTTGGTGAACTCCTCCAAAAAAAGGCTAAACAACAAAGACTAAGAGAGGAGAGAGATAAAGAGTATAAGATAATTGAAGATGCCAAGAACATTTTGATAGAGGCAATAGGAATTGAGATTGATTCTTCTCAAACTATTTTGTATCAGCTAGCAAAAGTAGTTCAAAAATTCAACAAGGACACTGATGGACAAGATAAGCTGCTAGAAAAGGTTGAAAATAAATTTAATAATAAAGTGTTGGAGCACATTGCTCAGCAAATAGCCATTCATCAAGTAGAGCTTTCTACAATTTTGGTTAATCTTAAAACGTCCTGTTCAAATGTGCCATCACTTTTTGGGGAACTATGTGATGTCTCTGAGTTTACAAAGGAAATAAAGGACAAATTGTCCAAAATAGATATAGATCTAAAGGCTAGTGCTTAGCAGCTACAACTTGACCCTAGTTCAAGTTCTGCACATTTCAAGAAAATTAGATTTTTGTCAGACATGCAAGTTGATTTGCTAAGAGAATAAGCAAGGATCAGATCAACATTGATTGACATACAAAATATGATCCTTCCAAACATGGATGCAATGCAAAAACATATTATATATTCAAAAACTCTGATCTATGATAATAACTTCTCTATTGTAGACCATATGATTGAACTATCAACAGAGGTACAAATTGCACTTCATACATGCAAGGTTGTGCAAGAAAGTTGGGATAAAACCTTGGCAATCATTCTCAAGGTACATTCTGAATTCTTATCCCATTTTGGTGTTTCTACATAAATAAGTTAGAATAAATCTTTGGCATTACTATCAAAAAGGGGGAGAGGCACATAGTATGAGGAGAAAGATAGAAGACAGTATGGGGGAGAAATATTCTTTGGGGGAAGAACTTGTAACAAGTGTGAAATGATAAGTAAGACATGTTGTATATCGCAAAAGATGTATAGTATATTGTATATACCTTACAAAATCAATTTTGAAAAATCTCAAAAATAGTATACTCTACCGAGCTAGTATCACATGGTGATGAATACAAGGTATTTAGTTTTGGCTAATAAGTGTTTTTGTCACTAATGCCAAAGGGGGAGATTGTTTACATATTAGTCAAGTTTGTTATTAGTGACACACACTTATTCAGATTGTGTATAGCTACCAAGCTTACCGAGTCCTTTGGACAAATTCTAGTGGCTACTGAGCAGATTCAATTAGTGTAAAGTTCAGTAGTTTAAACCATGCATTTTAGTGTATGTCGAGTTTATCAGTGGTTACCAAGCAGTGCAATGCTTACCATTTTTGTAGTTCATGTGATGTGAAGCTAGTGTTAATCGAGCTTAAGGTGATAGTGTTTACTGAGTTTTAACATGGTAAACAAGTGATTTAGTATTTGTTGAGTTGCACAATATCTACCGAGTCACCAGTGCAGACCGAGTTCAAGACTACTTTAAAGTGATCAGTATGGACCAAGCTTCTATGTCTACCGAGTGCATGATAATACCAAGCATTGACAGTGGATGTTGAGTATTAGAACCTCATTGAGTCAGTCTTCAGAACCTGAGTGTATTCATATAGGCCGACTTTGGAATATTTGTGTTAACTTGTATCATGACCGAATTTGTAATTATTTAATTTGGATTGGTATATATATGTAATGTATTATACCATATCAATATAATGTGAATGTGTATGCAAAAGTTCAAGTTATGAATGCAGTAGAAAAAGAGTGAATTGTAAAGGCCATAACAACATAAGGAGTAGTAGAGACATATCTATCATAGAAAGGTGATCAGTACACAAAGGAATCTCTTTCAGCAAACCCAGTTGCAAATCATAGATCTACTAATACTTCATCCTAATAGGTGAACCAATCAAAATCCTTTAACAAGGTAGACCTAATAGTCTTTCATAAATCTCTTGATCGAGTGCATACTTCATTATATGTTTGTAAATCCACTCATAAGGTGGATCTAGTAGTCCTCATTGCTCCTAACAGGGAAAATCATCAGAAGTGATCAATGTAAGCCTTAACAAGCCAACTTTATGCTACAGTACTAAAGTTTGTGGGTATCATCCCTACCCCAATTTTCCTTTCTATTTGGAAGGTTTCTGGGTCACCAAATCTTTGTGTCAAAGTGTTACGGATGCTTTCATGTTTTCAGTTTCTCATGCATGCAATTAGATCAAATGTGATGAATTAATTACTAATTGGATTATTGGATTAACAATTGAAATTGTTAAAGATTTAGAAGTTACTGATTCACCCCTCCCCCCTCAGTAACTTAGCATAGTCTTGAATATTTCCAACATTGTTTGACCATATCAAGCTAAAGTGTTTTCTAAGATAGATCTAAAGTTAAGGTACCATCATCTAAGCATTCAAGATGCTGATATACATAAGACAATCTTCTATACTCGCTATGGACACTATGAGTTATAGTGGTTCCATTTGGTTTGACGGTTGCTCCTTTAGTTTTCATGTGCTTGATGAATGAAGTATTCAATTCTTACCTAGACCATTTTGTACTTGTCTTCTTGGATGACATATTAATATATTCCAGATCATAGGAAGAACATAAAGAGCACCTATAATTAGTCCTTCAGTGCCTTAGAGATAATCATCTATATGCCAATTCGATAAAGTGTGACTTCTTTCAGTCTGAGGTACAACACTTAGGACATTTCATTTTAGGAGATGGTATCTTAGTGGACCTATGAAGATATAGATGATGGTAGATCATCTTGCACCCGCTACTATGTCTGGGATTCGTAGCTTTATGGGTTGGCCAAATATTATTGCAGATTTGTTTAGAACTTCTCCAGAGTTGCATACCCCATCACTTCCCTCTAGAGAAAGGGAAAGAAGTTAATTTGGATAGAGAAATGAGAGGAAGCATTTTAGAAGCTCAAGGAGATTTTGACTAGTGCATCGATTCTAGCAATACTTGATCTGGCAGGTGATTTTATAGAGTGCACTGTAGCTTCCATAGAAGGGATTAGAGCAGTGTTAATGTAGGGTGGGTAAGTGATTGCCTATGAGTCTTGCAAGCTCAAGGATCATGAGTTGAACTATTCCACACATGATCTTGAGCTAGCTGTAGTTGTTCATGCTCTAGTGAGATGGAGACACCTCTTGTTGGGGCATCATTTTGAGCTTCATAGCGATCATTGTAGTTTGTAGTATATATTCATGCAACCTAATTTGAATGCTAGGAAAAGGCATTGGATGGAGTTTCTATGTGAGTATGACTTTGAGGTGAAATATATCTAGAGAAAGGAGAATGTGGTAGATGAAAATTTGAGTCACAAGAGACATGAGACATTTGTATTTGACTCTTAGTTTGGATTTGAGGGCTTGTATACTTTAAGCACTTCCTATGCATACTTGGTATTAGGAGGTGAGCATGGAGATAGATTCAGGTAGATCTTTAGAGGGAAAATTTTTAGGCTATTTCCTAAAGTCATATGGTCTTTTGCATTATACAGGGAGGATTTATGTACCACTTTTGGATGAGCTTCATACATTGATCCTATTTGAGGTCCCACGTGCACTTTACTCAACACATCTAGGTGTCAAGAAGATGCATATAGACTTACGACGATTATACTTTTGGACAAGGATGAAGCGTGATATCATTGATTTTGTGGCTAGGTGTCTTGAGTGCTAGAGGGTTAAGGAAAAGTACTAGCACCCTATAGGACTTTTACAACCTAATCTCATTCCTTCATAGAAGTAGGATATTATTTCTATGAATTTCATTGTGAGATTATTTATGATTTCTTGTCATCATGATGCTATCATGGTCATCGTTGATTGATTGAATAAGGTGGCACACTTTTCAATGATGAGGTTATCCCCCACAACAACTTTAGTAGCCAATAACTGTATGCATGATATCATGAGATTGCATGGTATTCCTCGAAAGATCATTTTGGATAGGGATCCTATATTCACATCTACATTTTGGACATCCTTGCAGGATGATCTTGGAGCAAAATTGAGCTTCAAATCAACATAACACCTAGAGATAGATGGTCAATCCGAGAGACTGAATCAGGTTCAGGAGGATATGTTGAGGATGTATGTTATGGATCGACAGACTCTTTGGGAGGATTATCTATACCTACTAGAGTTTTCTTATAATAATGGTTATCATAGTTTTATTGGGATGACACCTTTTCAGGCCTTATATGGTCATCCTTGTTGTACATTGTTGATTTGGAAAAATTTAGAGGATCACATCCTATTGGGTCCTAAGATGCTTCGAGATATGGAGCAACAAGTAGTGCACATCTGTGAGCATGTGTTTACAAAAAAAGATAGACATAAGAAGTATATAAATGCTCACAAGATGGATAAACAATTTTTAGTGGGTGAGAAATTTTTCTTGAGAGTGCATCTGCGGAAGAGTCCAATTCATTATGGAAAGGGTTCAAAGCTAGCACCTCAATTTGTGGCGCCGTTTGAGATTCTTGAGAGGATAGGTCTAGTTGCCCACCGTCTTGCATTTCTACCCAACTTAGCTCATATTCATGATATTTTCCTTGTTTCTATTCTTAAACAATATATTCCTGATGTGATATATGTTCTTGATTGGAATGCATTATAGGCGGAGGACGAACAACTAGCTTTGGAGCTAGTGCACATTCTTTAGTAGAAGGATTTGACCCTCAGGGGTCAAACCATAAAGCAGGTAAGGGTCCAATGGGACCCTACTGATGAGTCATTAGCTACTTGGGAGGATGCATCTTGATTACATGATTTATATCTTTACTTGTCTATAGGCTTCCAAGAGTAAGCCTAAGTCTAGGGGGATTTACTTTTCATGTTATATTGCCACATTCTTTCAGGCCAACTTTATGGTTATGTTTTATGTTTTAATGGTACTTGGTTACCTAATTTGATTGAATTTTATTTCATACTCAGTTTATATATTTGATGAGCTACTTGATACTCAGTTATTTCATGTGTTCATGTTTATTCTTTCGATGATGATGCTTCCTATGTTCATATAGTGATTTTAGTTGTTTCATGATGATAGTTAGACGGATGATTTATATATGGTTTTTTATGGTTACTTACCCCATACTTGCATGTGTATGGTGTACATGTATGCTTTACTTTATGTTTGACATTTCTAATGTGGTTGAGGGAAGGAGTTGCAGTCACTAGCTAGTCGAGATCTACACGATGCACCACTCCCCACTATTGCCTATTTAGTTTAGATCTATATATATACATATGTACATGTTTGGCTTTTATGAAAATTGCAAGTGTTGGGCATCAACTTCCTTGAATTGCCAGGATGCGCTTGCCCTATCACAATATCTCAATGGTTAAGAGGGGAGATAGTTCTCAAGTCCAAATCCTAACCCTAAGCCAATTGTCCTAGAATATAGGACAAGTATATGAGGTATTCACCCTTCCAAATTTGTCAAAGTGATGTGAATTTGAGATTGTGACCCTTAAGTTTGAATCCGTACTTTATTTTATAGATAGGTTTTCTTATTCAAATTTGTGGGTCACTTATGATTTTTAGTTATAATTAAATCAAATCAAGAGAATATTAAACGATTTATTTTCATGAAATTTTTATAAAGAAAAATCAAATTTTAATTATATTTAATTAATTGAGAAATTAATTAAATGGTAGAATTAAATTTAAAATATTTAATTAAGGTTCCAAATTTGGCGTAATTATATTTATTTAATTTAATAATAATTAATTTAGGAGTTTCATTTTAATAATGAACTCTAAATATTATTGTTAGTTAAATCAATAAATATATTTTAGACATGTCTTGTTAATTAATAAAAGCAAGAGATAATAAATTAAATAAAGTTTATTTAATTAAAATGCAAAAAGTTTGCACATGTAATTAAAATAATAAAGAAAAGGCTTTGTGTGTTCGTAAAACCAAAACCCTAAAAGAGAAAGCTCTTTATTAAGAAATTGGAGCTCATTTCTCCACACACAAGTTTTGAGGAGCAAATTTTTGAAAAGGGTTTTGAGGGACGGGAATTCTTGCAATCTCTAAGTGTTCGTCTGGTTAGCATTAGATCGAGGAAAGAATTTTGCTTGAGATTATCACAATAGATTGCTTTGAATCTTTTCTCTATATTCTTCGTGCTTGTTTGCAACTCTTGATTCAGAAATAGTTTTGGTTGAAACCCTTGTTTAGAAATTTTTATTATTTCTTCGTTATTGAAAACATCTATGAATGAAAATCCAATTGCAAACCCTCGTGTTGTGAACTGATACTTGGATTACAACATAGCTAGGGTTTGTTTTCAAAATTAGATCTGCAATAAATTGATAATTGGATTGAAGAAATCATTTTGTCTTTATTTAAAAAAGAAAAGAAAAAAAGAAGCCTTCTGGAAGAAGTCGCATACCAAGCCTCTATCAATAATTTTATTTAAAAAAATGTATTATATTTGAGAAGTGTTTTTGTTTGGTTTTATTTAAAAATAAATATTCAAAAAATAAAAAATTTAAAAAATTAAGGAGGGGTTGTGACCTCCTCCCATGGCTGTAATGGCAGCGAATGTTGCCAAAGTAGCTAGACTGTTAAGCGACCACCCTATATTTTGGCGTTTGTGATTTATTAATTGCATTTTTTTATAAACTTTAAATTATATTAATATAATAATATTAATTATTAATTATTCTACTATTAATTAATTTAATAATAATAATTATTAATAAATTATTTTATTTATAATTTAATAATTATTATTAAAATTTAATAATAATATTTAATTATAAGATTTTGTTATATAGTATATTATTTTAAAAATGAATAGATGTATTTCAATTGTTATTTAAGAGAAAATTTTCATTTAAATTTAGGTTGTTATTTTAGAAATAGTTCATTTTATATGAAAATCATTTTTATTCTGAGGAATATTCATTAACTCTTCCTCAAATTCTATACTCAAATCTCTTCAACTTTTTCTAATTTTTTTGAATGATTTCTTGACATGTCCACTTTTTTTTTTGTCCAAATTTAATGAATCTCTTGCTATGTTAATAATACATCTGATTGGTCAAATTGATAGTTCTTTATTGTTTCGATTAGCTTTGTGTAGTTTCTATATATCGATAACCACATAATTATTTGATTAGGGTTCACTATAGTGGCGAATAATCACAAAATGGTGATTGTTGCCCAGTGACCAATGTTGATTTGGCAAAGTTTTACACATATATAGGTTGGTGCGTCACCCCAAGTTTACCAAATATATGTCAAACCCCTAGGCCCATCACTAGAGGATTTATGTCATCAGATCATGTTTCGAAATGAAATAACCAATCAAAAATATTTTTGGCACATGAAAAATGAAACACTTTCGCTAATGATTTCCCACACGATATTTTTGGATGGCCTCAATTCACCCTTGGTTTTAAAAAATGTGTTAGGAGAGGGACGAAATTCACCACCCAAATATATGGATGTGTGTGCACACAAATTCAATTTCACCATATATATTATTCATGGCCATATAATGGACGAACTGTATTTGCCTTGGAAATTCCAGAATACAATTTTTTCTTACGTAGGCTTTGCCAAATATTTGGTACACCCTATAATATTGCCATGGATTTTTCCACAAAAGAGTGGTATAAATACATTCATAGATAAGTAGGCTGTCTCAATTCCAATCAGTATTCAGTTGCAAAGTCCTAATTTCTCATACTGTCGAGATCATTGTCAGGTGAGTCATGAGTGCAATGACTGCATTTTAGCTAAAGGTAAGTAACTCAGACTCGTATCTATTTGTTCTCTATAATTTTAGCTCATTCTTAAATGTAGTAGATACAAGTTAGACTGTTAGTGGTTAGTTATCAACTGGGACCAGTACAGTAACCAGGGAGACTTAGGACATCTATATTTTTTGTGTGTAGGTCGTACAACCAATGAATACTATTTATATAAATATAGGTAATAGACTATAGTTGATTGTAAATTTTTAAATAACTTGAATTTTATGGTAGCCTATATTTCTTTGGAGATGTTGAACATTAACAATGGTAAGAGTCCTACATGTGGTGGAAGTCAAGAAATGCCAGCCAAGTGCACTCAAACCTTCGCACCATATGTTGGTGGCAAAAATTAGGAAGCAACATCATCACAAGTGCATTTACAAGATTCCCAACCACTACCACTACTAGTTCCACTAGCACATATTAAAGAAGTTGGCGTACCTGATATATATGATCACAATGAACTTGAAGAAGATATTCAGGTAAATAGCTAGAGTAGCAAAGATCTGCAAGTCAATACCCAAAGTAGCTAGAATAATATAATAGACTTGGATGATAATTCCAAAGATGGTGATGGTGCATGACCAGGGAAGGGAAAAAGGAAATGCAATGCAAAAACTGGTGCGAAATCCAATATAAATCAGCTTTGGGATGTATAAATAAGGAATTTTCAAATAGATTGGGCCTCAAAGTATCCATTCATTTAACCTGTACGTAATCCAAAAGAGGGTGAGCCTTCAGTAGAATGTAGATGTAGGATATGCTCAAGGATAAATAAAAAGGAAAAGAGGTTATAGCTAAAAATTGACACCATAGAAAAGCATATGGGTAAAGTTTATGAGAAGCAAATCATAGATGGAGTAGAAAAATCAATTACAATGGAAAAACCAAGGAGGAATGTCAACATATTAAGAATGTAGAAATCTTAGAATTATAGGAGAAAATACAGACATAGCCTACTGAAGTAAAGGGCTCCATGGAATCTCTTATTGGAAAAGAAATGGAAGTTTAAGAAATGGGTAAAGTTGTTCAGTTAAGTGTTGTCTTCTATATTTTAAGAAAAGGGCGTGCCATGACAGACTACCCATCATTGAGTACTTTATTACACTTTGCAAAATTTTGTTATTATGTGAGGAATCATTAGTCAATAAACAACGAATGGGAATGGGCAAGTTGTCTTGCTGAGGTTGAAAAGAAAGATATCAAAGCAAAAATTAAAGAGTCAAATTTCATTGCATTATCTTTAGATGAGGTGATAGCAATAGAGAATACTTCCTAGGTATGCATGCATGTCTATACTGAACGTAATTTTTTCCACCAACCCAATTTACTAACTGTTGTTAAAATGAAGGATAACTCAATGGCGAAAAACATATTTGAACTAGTAAAGAATTCCCTAATTGAATATGGAGGTATAGATTAAATAACGATTGCCCAAAAGTTGGTGTGTGTTGGTCAAATGAAGTTTCAACAATGCAAGGCCACAAGAATGGTCTTGTCAGAAAGTTAAGAGAATTTGTTGCATCTTACATTTTTGGAATTCACTACATGGCCCATAGAATAAATCCAACTTTTAGAATTGTCAGAAAATCTCCACAAATATATAGAGTTGAAGTTTTAATCAAAGAGATCTATAGGCACTTTTGTCAAAGTCCTAAACAATTTAGGGAATTTCAATAGTTTGTTGAGGGCCTAACTAATGGGAGAAAGTTGCTTAAGGATAATGATACTAGATGGATCTCTTTGGATGGACCAACTCATTGATTTTTTTTTGAATATCCATCATTGCTTGGTATAATGGAATCAACTTGCGACGATCAAGGTGGTCAATGAAAATATGGTGATATGCTTGAAAGGTTAAGCAATGTAGAGATACTCTTAATGTTAGAAGCCATTCTCCCCATGCTAGAGGAAATGAAAAATATAGTGGAGAAGATCCAACAAAGATATATGTATATTGCAGAATATAATATGCTGTGTAAAATGACATGTGCGACCCTCAATAATCTCTATAGAAATTCATATTCATTTTCTATGGATCAAATTTTTTTAGGGTGGATGAGAATCATAGATTTGGATAATCCTAATAACTTTTTAAAGATTGACGCAAAGGGGGAATTATGTGCCAATATACGAGGTGTTGAGATACCAATGCACTACTATGGAAGGCCCATGTCCACGAGAAAGGAAAGAAAACCACACAACACAAATTAACTATTACAAAGGAAGTGTTTGAATAGATTGTTGAGTCTGTAATGACTTCTATGAAGGATATTTCTTATAATCTTTCCTCAGAAATTAGAGAAAGATTGCTTCAACATGAATTGCTTGAATCAATGTGTGTTGTGTTTCCCCATTATTGGAGTTTAAGAAGTGCTAAAGATTTTCGAGATAAGTTGATGGTTTTGATAGATCAATTTTGTAAAAGCAAAGAAATCAATGGGGTGACTGTAAATGGAATTTTAGATGAATCTTGTTTGAGAGAGTAGTCACGTCATTTTTCTTAGTACAATGATGGAACAATATGATCTTATGTGAAACCTTAGAGAATAAGAATTAGTAATCAAACTTTGGACAAATCTAGCTCAGAGAGAAGTGTTGTGAGATTCAGTGTTAGAAATTTTTAGGCTTGTTGAATTATGTTTGATCATGATATTGGAGTCTGTGGAGGATGAGAGAATTTTTAGTGCTTTGGGGTTCCTAAAATCAAAGGTAAGAAATAAACTAGACAAGAATTTGGAAAATTATTTGAGGCCGTATACATCCAGATCTATGAAATCAATACTTTTCCTTACGAAAGAGCATTGAAATTGTGGACAAAGAAATGCTAAAGAAGAGGTTTGGGCAATGTTTCAAACAATGAGATCAGTAACTCAGGTAGTGGTGCTATTGCTAGTAGTGGTGCTACTACTGGTAGTGGTAGCAATGATGTTGAAGCTGAAAATTACTATTAGGATGATGAAGTTATGCCTATTGGAGAAAATGTGGAGCATGATAGACTTTTTGAACTTGATGTCGAGGAATCAGAAGATTTTGTTTAAAATGATGTGGCAAGTTTAACAGTTATAATATGATGTGTCAATTCTGAATTATTATCTGAATCTAATCATGATTCATCTATCATGCATAAAAAATTATATTATTTTTAAAATGTCCATTGCCAAAAAAACAAGTACATTTTAAGTTAGATTATGCCATGATTCATGAATCAAGATTCATCAAAATTTTACTATCACTATTATTTTTTATTTTCACTATTATGCTCATATGATACATGTTATGGTACAATTACAATCCTTGATGATTTTTGTGAAAATAAGAAAATCAAATGATAAAATTTAATGGTTTCAATTTGCAAAAGTTAAATTTGAATGCCCAATTTCATATTCATGAGTTAAAAGTACTAAATTTACAAATATAACATTTAGCAAATGACCTTGAATTCCCTTCTATACAAATATAGAAATAAGGGAGCAACAACAACTTCAGGTCATTTTGCCTCATGGGAAGAGTTTTAGACTCTTAGACTAGCATCAAATTCAGTATCAGTTACTTTTTTTGCCTTTGCATTTGATAGGCCTTCACCTAGTAAGAAAAATAGCATTTTAATTCTGCTACATTTATCCTATTCAAGAAATAAAGTTCAAACTTTAAAATCATATCAAACAATTACAAATAGAAATAAAGTTAACACTACAAAGATGATTAAAATCATTTTCCAAGTGTCACATTATACATACTTTGATGCTTGATGGATGTCTTATGATATGACTGAAGATTTAGTCAACTTTTTTAGGATGTTGAAGTTTGCTTCTTTTGGTGTTTTAGCATTTGTTATGTTATAGTATATGACCTTTAACTTCATCAAACTTCCATATTTGGAAGATTTACTTGAAAAAAATGCTACATCCAACAATGCATTCAGATTCACCAATGGTTTGATGCAATTCAAAATGCCTTCAAGAGTTGAATCTTGAGGAAACTTTACTACGTTAGACATCATTTTGGCCTCCAACTCTTTTTGGTAAGCTTCCCTGCCAATGAATTTCGTTGATGAATTACTAGAGCAAGGAGTAGGAAAACCAAGACTTATCATTAATTTTTCTCTGTCATCCATCTTGGTGAGTTTTCTCCCAATTGAGTTCAAGTATTCCTCTCCTTCCCTTATACTCTGACATTTTTGAATGATAGTCGATGTCTTTACTGATGCACTAACATGGTCATGAACTCCTTGGCTGGCCAAATACCTGTCACTATGTGTGTTGATTATGTGTATTATCTGTCTTGCAGTCTTCTCAAGCTTAAAAAGGTCATTGTTCTTCTCAATCTTCTCTTTGATACTCCCACAAAAAACTCAAAAATTTTGATGCAATTCAAACCAATCACACAACCTATCGGTATTTGCCATAATTTCCTCCCACATTTTTTCTTTAATTAGCTTGATTGAATTTTTTATTTTTTCATTTGACTCAAAGAATTTGTTCTCCAAGGTTTTGATTGTTTTATTAGCCTTCTGTACCTCTTGCACCATTTGTGACAGCTAATTTTTAGTTTGTTTCTTTATTTCCTCTGCTTTCTCTTCCCACTATTTTTCTTTTTCCATCTCATTGTCCAATTCCTTATTTATGTTACTGATTATATGTCCACTAGACTCCAACTTTTTGAAAATATCTACTATAGATTCTCTTTCATCCTCAAGTTATTTATTTGTTTCTTGCAATTTGTTCTTTGAGTTTTTCATCAGCTTCCATATTAACACGGTTTAGAGTATCACTGTGTTTCTTATTGTTCTGTTCCAATTGTTCCTTCAACATCTTGAGTTTTTCTTCCTCTCTACATTTACATCAGATATATTTTTATTATTTTCTTCTAACTGTTCCTTTAGAATTTTCATTTCTGCCTCCATATTTTCTAGTTGAGGCTGTGCACTTGGTGCTTGAGAGGAAGCACTTGTAATTCTTTTTTCTCTATTTCTTTGCACCTGCTATTTGCTGCTTTCTCCTTTGCCTTTGAATTTCCTAGGTTTTCTTTTAACTTTTCAATTGCCTTCTCCAACCCTTTTTCCTCTCTCTCCACCTTGAACAGTGAACTATAAACCACAGAGTTGGTCTTTTTTGCTACATTGACTTTGTCCACGTTTTGTACTTTGGAGAAATCCATAGATAGTGTGCTAAAATGAAAATCTAATGGATTTATCTCACTCTTTGGTGGATTATTATTTCCTCCCAATTTTTTTTCTTTAATTAGCTTGACTAATTTTTTTATTTTTTCATTTGACTCAGAGAAGTTGTTCTCCAAGGTTTTGATTGTTTTATTAGCCTTCTATACCTCTTGCACCATTTGTGACAACTAATTTTCAGTTTGTTTCTTTATTTCCTCTACTCTCTCTTCCCACTATTTTTCTTTTTCCATCTCATTGTCCAATTCCTTATTTATGTTATTGTTTATATGTCCACTAGACTCCAACTTTTTGAAAATATCTACTACAGATGCTCTTTCATCCTCAAGTTTTTTATTTGTTTCTTACAATTTGTTCTTTGAGCTTTTCATTGGCTTCCATATTAACACAGTTTAGAGTATCAATGAGTTTCTTATTGCTCTATTCCAATTGTTCCTTCAACATCTTGAGTTCTGCTTCTCTCTCTACATTTACATCAGATATATTTTTATTATTTTCTTCCAACTGTTCCTTCAGAATTTTCATTTCTGCCTCCATATTTTCTAGTTGAGGCTGTGCATTTGGTCCTTGAGAGGAAGCACTTGTAATCCTTTTCTCTATTTCTTTGCACCTACTATCTATTGCTTTCTCCTTTGCCTTTGCATTTCCCAGGTCTACTTTAACTTTTCAATTGCCTTCTCCAACCCTTCTCTCTCTCTCTCTCTCTCTCTCTCTCTCTCTCTCTCTCTCTCTCTCTCTCTCTCTCTCCACCTTGAATAGTGAACTATAAACCATAGAGTTGGTCTTTTTTGCTACAATGACTTTGTTCACATTTTGTACTTTAGAGAAATCCATAGATAGTGTGCTAACATGAAAATCTAATGGATTTATTGCACTCTCTGTTGGGTTATTATCTAGCTGTGGGGGACAAACAATCATAAACTCCATCTTTTCTTTATTGGTGTTATATGTTGGAAATATCCTACTTGATGCAAGTTATTGAGATCAAACCACCTCAAGTACATCCTCCTTGAATTCCTTATTATTTTTTCTATTCATCTTTGTGGTTTCTTGAAAATTTGATACAATTATTGAATTCAAAATTTGGGTCTATTGATATAATAAGATGCTTGAAAGGAGAAAGAGCACTTGCAACATTTTACTTGTCTCCACCAATGTCTGAGGTTGTAATAATTGCATTTTGAGGATTACCAATACCAATGACATCACCCCTTCCTAATCCTACCCCAATACCACTAACAAGTGGAGTTTTTGGATTGTTCTGAAGGTTTTTTGTTGAGGGAGTTGAGACTAGCATTGTACCAGTATCAATATTCAAAACCTTTTTCTTCTTTGCATAGCGACCTTCAACTCTAGGGGCAACAATCTTGTCAAATTTCAGTTGCATCGTACCTTTTGTAGAGGAAACAACTTTGGAGGTTATATATCCACCTGGGATGAAAAATTTCTTGGGTTCACCTTTTTTGAACCTGATGGGTCATTTGACTCATCTCTAATGTTTAGTTTATGACCACATTTTGGTACATCTAGTACTGGGAGTGGATACCAATTTCCTTGACTTGTTATGCCCAACCCACCATTTCCTTGATAACCCATTTTTCCATCATATTTTCCCCTATGCCATATTTTTCCCTTATCTACTAATTAAGTACAACATATTATCTAGTTGTTGTTGAATCAAATGTACTCGTACATAGAGCAGTGGATTCAGTGGCACCAGTGGCAATGTCTATGGCTATGGATGAAGGATCCTTACAGACCTCATACTCATTGCCTTCATCAGTTACATCACATTGTGTTGCTGCTGCATCTGGATGCTCATCATCCCATAATTTGCTAAATGTTTCATCCTCAGGCAAGTCTTCAAAATCTTCAGAGGTGATTGGTTCACTGAGATTCTTCCTCATTGCCCAAAATGTATTAATTTTTGATTGACACCCCTTTATAGCTACACAATCATGATTTATGGCATCTAGAAGATATTTTCTACTTGGATGATCCACTTTTTGGTAGAAATTGAGCTATACTTTTTCTTTTTGTCTGTGCAATTCTTTAATTTATGCTGACAATTCATGTATTGAAATATTTTTTTCACTGGAGCATTTTTCCATCTCTATTTTGACCTCTTCCTAGAAGTCCATATTTTTAAATCTTTTAATCAATGACACACTCTCATTTTGACATTTGCTTGTAGAGCACCCATTTTGTACAAGCTTTGTACCAATTATATTTAGTGGATCATACTACTAGTGCCTAGCAACATCAAATTTAAAAACTACAAACAATTCTTGTACCACCTTGAATGATCTCCTCTCAAATGTGAACCCTCCACATCTGATAGGCAAGGAAGGAAAAATGGTTTTCTTCTGCTGACCATGAAGCAATACATCTATACTTTCCATTTGCCATACATATTCTAGTGCAAATACCATCTTTGTCATATGTATAAGAAGTTTGTAGGGTTCTACAACTGAACTGTAAAATCTTAATACAATACACTCTTCCATAAAGTACCAATCAACCAATTGAATTTGACTTCTCAGTTGAATTAATCACTTACAAGACATAGGAAATCTAGGTATTGAAGTGCCTATAATTTTATGATAAAGGGGTGCCAAAAAGAAGTCTACAAAGTGGTTGTAGTTCTCTTGGGGATCACCCATCCTAATCATAGTTGTCCATTCAAATATTGGTTTACTAAAATTAAGCTGAAGCTTCTTTGTTTTAAAAATTTGATGATGCTTTAATAACATAAGACATCACAAGTAGGTCATGTATCTAGATGTCTTCCATGACAGTGGGTATGCCCCTCTTTTAATCATTAAAAATTATTCGTTCATGTGATGTACAATGTGCCCAATATATTTATATCTTATGGGTTGTTTTAGACAATGAATATTGAAAATCATTTCCAAAATGCTAACACCCACTTTCTCATTACTTTCCAAACCTAAACACATTGATAGCTGAGATACAATATCCTAAACCCATTGCAAAAAAAATCCAAATCGTAAGGAGGTTTATAATCACAAGGTAGATTGAATGCGTTTGCTAACCCTTTGATATAACAATGTTTTTTATCTGAACCTAACTTGTCATATGTTTCTACCAGTTTTTCTAGGTCAATGTGGGTTGGGTTTTGTTCTTCAAATCCTAGGTCCAATAGTCTACCAAATTCACTCTACGTGATAGAAAAAATTACCTCCTATGTGTTTTGATTCACAATTGCCTTTCTATTTTCATCATAGTTTACAACACAAACTATTGCAAATTTTGGACAAGGGAATACTTGAGGGAGCTCCAAGCGGGCAATTCCACTAGTCCACGTTGCAACTTTGTTTACAATGGTCCCTATCATGGTGTTCAATTTAATATATTTTGATTCTTTTTGTGCATCATTCCACTTATCATTAATTTCATATTTGATTGTGTTAATACTCCTTGCATAGATAACAGGATCCAAAATATCATGGAATTCATCAATAAAACCTGACATTTTAACAAGTTTGTGCATGTCAAAAACTAGTTTTTGGGTCCCCTGTATTTTCTTTTGGGTTGCAATTCTACTGCTAGTGCCACTCCTTTTGTATGTTTTTGTCATCATTGAAAAATTTACAAAACTATACACAAACACAAATTACAATTTACAATTTACAGACACTAATAACATTTAAACCCTAAATTGTATTTGTAATTTTTAACTTTTCAAGTTACCTAGCCACTAAAAAGTAAACAATTTAGGTTTATAATGCATGATAAATTGGAAATTAAACCTTGAATTTTGCAACTGATACTAGTTACTAAATTATCAGTAAAAAATGTGTTCAAGAATTAGGATCTTAGTTCTTACTTGAAAAGTTGAAACTGTAATTGATAACTATTTTTTGTGACGTTATGAGTTGTCAAAGAAGATTAGGTTTCTGATACTCATAGCTCCACTACTTTTACTAAATCTTGGTCCTTGGATTGGTAATTTGTGCACACAATAGAAATCCAAGTTTGAATAATGAAAACTAAACCTTACGGTATGCACAAAAGCAAATTACTCGAGCATGTGTTTGATATTAATTCTAACGTACATTGTACAGTGGACAATTGTTATTATAATTATTCATGAAACCATAAATGTATGATCATTACAGTCTTATTCAAGATTAACTCTAATAGTTATCACTAATTTATGACTACTTCTTTTTAAGGGAAATTTTGAAACAAAATTGAAGGTAGCCAAATTCAGCCTGAAAAAAATCTTGAGTTGTCAATCTTTGATGCTCCAATAGAGTTAGCCATTGATCTTTACATGTCCCATTACCACACCATGGTCTATGTCAATGCCATGTGTCTTCTTTTTGACTTGATTCCTCTATGGCACATCTCTTCTTTCTGCAACATTTGAGAAAGCAAGACTACTCTAGCTAAAATCAGCCTAAAATATGACTAGGGCCATTTGATCTTTGTTGAAAAATGGTGTGTATCATTGTAAAGGATGCAGATGCTACAATAGATGTTACATAAGTATACCACATGTCCTCTTCCCAGGGGAATATGTGAATGCAAGTAGGCTATTGCCAAAATCGACCCAAAATTCATTTGGATTCGTTGATCTAAGTTGATCGAATGGTGGTTAGCTTGATTCCCTGTCTCGCGTGTTAGTGTGATATCCACCATCCATGTCAAAATGATTATCGAATAGTCACTGGTATCACATGTATGCCACGTGTCTTCTCTCCATAGTGATTTGGGAAAATGAGTTGAGTGTTGCCCAAATTGGCCTGAAATACATCTTGAACCATTGATCCTTGCTCATCCGAAGGTAGTGGTGGCATCCCCTTTATTATATTAACACTTGCATCATCATATTAAATTATAATTATAATATTAATTATTATTATATTATGATAAAAATAAGATTCTATTAACACTCATGGATTGAATTTCAAACTAAACCATTTACATTAAAAATATATTTATCTTATTTTACACTTTTGAAGATGCTTAAAATATACTTAACTTTGAGGACCTAATATAGTCTAGTTAAATTATTCTAATTCATAGAGCATACTTAAAGTTTTAATTAAAAAGTGATTACAATATGAATAGTTGGGCCTTCTTATATAACATATTTATTAGTTATTATAGACTAGAGATGACATGTGTCTTTTTTCTGGTTACATTTATAAAACTAGTTGAGCATGCCCCACATTTGCCCAAAAAACATCTTTGGTCATTGATCTAACTTGATCAAATGGTTCTACTATGTGTATAGTGATTTCATACTTGATCATGTTTGCCACGTCTTCTTTTCGAGGATTTTGGAAAAGCTAGTCGGTTGTTGCCGAATTTGGCCCAAAAATCATTTGAAGTCATTGATCTTTGTTCATCCAACATCATCGCAACATGACCTTTTAACTTTATAATATTAGTAACATAGTTCTTAAATAAATTAGAATATTTCTAATTTTAAAAATGAAATAGTTTTTCAATGATACTTTAAATTTGATTGTAAAATAAGCCTATCCAATGGAGAGTTAAATCTGATTGTAAAAGTAACTACCGATTAAATTGATTGTTAAATGTGAAACCTCAATAAGTTAATTTTAATTCAATGTTAAATGTTATATTTTGTTTCTTAATAATTTAATGGAAAAATTGGAAAATGACAAAATATTGCATAAGTAAGCATAACAATGAAATACAATTTTATACGGAACTCCAAAAATTTCATTGATATTCATTACCACTTGAAAATTACAATCTGAAGTAGAGTTTAGAGACTCTAGAGGCATGTACAATGATTGCAATTTGATAAAAAAGAATGGAAAGTGAAGCCAAACTTCAGGGGAAAACCCTAGTACTACTGTACTAGTCATTGTAGAAAGCAGAAAACTAGAGTAAGGTTGTGAATTCTTCTAGCCACAAGTTGTCTTATGCCACCTCATCTAGGTTATACCATTTTTGAAGAAAATCCAAGCCAATTCGTGCCTATTTCTTATGGTGCTTCAACTGCCCAACAGTCAAGCCCAACATAAATGGTTGCAAGGGCACATTCTGGCCAAGTTCCAAAAGCTTATGAATTTCACCTGCCCAAGGGATCCCCACCCCTAATTCTGCATGAGAAACAATATCAATGTCATCGCCCAAGTATTCTACTTTAAAAGTCTTCCTCAGGAGTAACAAAATGTCGACCCTTGCTTCTATAAGATCAAGTAGAGAGGCTAGAAAATTGGATGTAATGTCAGTGTTGACATGGTACCTATTCTCATTCTATAAAAACTAACGCCCTAGAACCATTTTCACAGCATGATTAATTAAGTTCATAGTAGTAGCTATAGCAGGAACAACCTCAATGTAGATTGACAAGTGGTTTTCATCAAGGACTTCACCTAAAAAGGCCTTATGTTCCTCTTCCAATTTGCATGTCAGGAAAATTGGAGTGACAATCTTGACTATAGAGCAATGCCTACCACTCTACTAGATTACCACCAAGTAAGCCAAACCAGAATTGAATGAGTACTAAAATTATATACCTATTACCATACTATTAACTACCAAAAAATGAGATGAGCAATGATGAAAGAAGTAGCTCAACTACCTATAAATAAGCTGAGTGGATAAGAAATGGTCTCGACTCCCTACGTATTTGTCCATCTGACTTCCAGCTCATTTAAAAAAATTTATTAAATCTTCACAAATCTTCAACGTAAATGCAAGTTTGTGCCAAAAAAGTTGTTATGCATGCAAAGCCGATAGAAGAGGGAATGCCACTAATAGTGACAAAGACATGTATTACTATCCACTACAAGTGGTATAGGCTAGAAGGAAATGTGTCACCATTCTAGATAGTTGAACAAGATT
Source organism: Cupressus sempervirens (assembly GCA_028749045.1). Classification (NCBI taxonomy): domain Eukaryota; kingdom Viridiplantae; phylum Streptophyta; class Pinopsida; order Cupressales; family Cupressaceae; genus Cupressus; species Cupressus sempervirens. Next base: position 547,833,452 of record CM053786.1, read on the forward strand.
GAGGCTTCATTCCAGACGTTTGCTCGAAATAAACCTTCAACCATTGATATATTATTATCCGATGGATAGTAGTCTGTAAATGGATGTTACTTGTTACACATGTATGTTGGAGATATGAAATGCTATTAGAAACATTTCCCAAAAATCCATTATTGCATACATCAATTCTTGGTCGCATGTGGCATGTGTAGTATGTACTGTGTATCACTACTAACCAGTAAGTACTAATTACTAGAAAGTGAAATTACGATTCACACAAATTTAGAAAGTAAATTTACAATTACCATAAAATAACTAGAGCCCAAAAAAAAATACCATGCCCATTGAAATATCAAATGTCAACAAAAAGGGTTTTACTTTGCATTATATTCTTTGCATCAGCTTTACTTTTCATCTATATGTGTGTGTGTGTGTGTGTGTGTGTGTGTGTGTGTGTGTGTGCGTGTGTGCGTGTGTGCGTACCAAGTTGTGGTGCTAAAAGAGGGGTATAAGTGGACACCTTTTTTTTGAAATTAGCAATTTTTGAACTTCAACAAGAATTTTAAGATAGTTATGCTCAAAACTTTAAGATATGACAAAAACACAAGTAGTAGTCCTTTGAATCTAGTTTCCAAACTACTATTTTTTTTTCAAAATGGTTTAGTTTTTGGTCCTCAAAAAAGGGGGCCATAGAAAGTGGTACTGTTTATTTAGAAAAAACATAACACAATACAAAGTGTGGCCCCCCTAAAATTTTAACTTTTTTTTTGAAATTCTTTAATCGCTCTAGGAAAAAGTTACCTAACACTATGTAGTTTATCCCAGATTTTTCGAATAATTTTATAATGTGTATTTTTTATTATAAATTTTTTAATTGGACACATCCCAAAAATGTGAAATATTTGTGTGCTCCCCCTAGAAATGATTGAAAACTAATCTAAAATTAAAACTTCTTTTTTACAAAGTGTGTAGACTGGAGTCTAGTTTCTAAAAAACTAAGTTGTTGTGAAATTCGATGAATGAGCTAAAATCTACATCCCAATTAGTACATGTTGGTTTTTGAAAAAAAGTAGACATACATTCAAAAGAAATTATAGTTGAAAGACTTGAAATAGTTCAAATAAAAAATAAATTATATGGTTAAATAGCTAACACAAAGACCTACAATGTCATGTAACCTAATTTTATCGATGCTCAACCACAAGAAAACTTGAAGGAGAGCACACAAGAAAAATCAATCATTTTTTGTATGCTTGCAGCAAGACATGTCTCACACTAGTTTAAAGACTCCAAAACTTTGGGTTGGATCCCCAAGGGAAAACCAAGCCTTAGTCTTGGTAGAATGCAAAGCTTTAGATAACGCATGCATGCTATAGTGCGCACATGCTATTTAAAGGTTTTTAAATTTTAGTCTTAATAGTGTGTGCATATGCGCTTTAGTGTGCACACACTATTAAAACCCACATTTGGAAGGAGAGAGAGAGAGAGAGAGAGAGAGAGTAGGGGATGGGAGAGGGGAGAGAGAGAGTAGGGGATGGGAGAGAGTAGAGAGGGAGACAGAGAGTGAGAGAGAGTAGGCGGTGGGAGAGGGAGTAGGAGAGGGGGGGGAGAGAGAGGGAGGATGCGAGTGTGTGTGTGTGTGTGTGTGTGTGTGAGAGAGAGAGAGAGAGAGAGGAGAGAGAGAGAGAGAGAGAGAGAGAGAGAGAGAGGGGGGGGGGATGGGAGTGAGTGTATATGAAAAAGAGAGAGTAGGGAATGGGAGAGGGGGGAGAGAGATAGAGAGTAGGGGATGGGAGAGGGGAATATGTGTGTGTGTGTGTGTGTGTGTGTGTGTGTGAGAGAGAGAGAGAGAGAGAGAGAGAGAGAGAGAGAGAGAGAGAGAGAGAGAGTAGGGGATGGGAGAGAGTATTTGAGAGAGTAGGTGGTGGGAGAGGGAGTGGTGGAGAGGGTGAGAGAGAGGGGGATGGGAGTGTGTATAAGAGAGAGAGAGCAGGGGATGGGAGAGAGTGTGAGAGTGAGAGAGAGAGAGTAAGGGTGGCAGAGAGAGAGTACAAGATGGGAGAGAAGATAGTGGAGAGTAGGGAATGGGAGCGAGAGAGAGAGAGAAGATGATGGGAGTGAGAGAGAGAGAGAGAGAGAGAGAGAGAGAGAGAGAGAGAGAGAGAGAGAGAGAGAGAGAGTAGGGGATGGGAGAGGAGAGAGAGAGAAAGAGAGGGGGATGGGAGTGTGTTTGTGTGTGTGAAAGAGAGAATAGGGGATGGGAGAGGGGAGAGAGAGAGTAGCCCGAGAGAGAGAGAGTTAGGGGATGGGAGAGAGAGTAGGGAATGGGAGAGAGTAGGAGAGGGGAGAGAGAGGGGGATGAGAGTGTGTGTAAGAGAGAGTAGGGGATGGGAGATAGAGAGAGTAGAGAGGGAGAGAGAGAGTGAGAGAGAGAGTAGGTGATGGGAGAGGGAGAGAGAGGGGGGATGGAGTGTGTGTGAGAGATCTAGAGAGTAGGGGATGGGAGAGGAGGGAGAGGGGGGATGGAAGTGTCTATCTATGAAAGAGAGAGAGTAGGGGATGGGAGAGGGGAGAGAGAATCCTAAGAGAGAGAGAGAGTAGGGATGGGAGAGAGAGAGTGTAAGAGAGAGTAGGGTGGTGGAAGAGGGAGTGGGAGAGGGAGAGAGAGAGAGGGGGATGGGAGTGTGTGTGAGAGATATAGAGAGTTAGGGGATGGGAGAGGGAGAGAGAGAGGGGGATGGGAGTGTGTGTGAGAGATCTATAGAGTAGGGGATGAGAGAGGGGAGAGAGAATAGCCTAAGAGAGAGAGAGTAGGGGATGGGAGAGAGAGTGTGAGAGAGAGTAGGTGGTGGGGAGAGGGAGTGGGAGAGGGAGAGAGGGGGGATGGGAGAGAGTGTGAGACTGTGAGAGAGAGTAGGGGTGGCAGAGAGAGTAGGCGGTGGGAGAGGGAGAGGGAGTGGGAGAGAGAGAGAGAGAGAGAGAGAGAGAGAGAGAGAGAGAGAGAGAGAGAGAGAGAGAGGAGGAGGGAGGAGGAGGATGAGAGTGTGTGAGTGAGAGAGAGAGAGAGAGAATAGGGGGATGGGAGAGAGAGAGTGTGAGAGAGAGTAGATGGTGGGAGAGGGAGTGGGAGAAGGAGAGAGAGAGAGGGGGATGGGAGTATGTGTAAGAGAGAGAATAAGGGATGGGAGAGAGTGTGAGACTATGAGAGAGAGTAGGGGGTGGCAGAGAGAGAGTAGGTGGTGGGAGAGGGAGAGGGAGAGCGAGAGAGAGAGAGAGATGAGGATGAGAGTGTGTAAGTGAGAGAGTAGGGGATGGGAGAGGAGAGAGAGATAGAGAGAGGGGGGGATGGGAGTGTGTGTGTGTGAAAGAAAGAGAGTAGGGGATGGGAGAGGGAGAGAGAGAGTAAGGGATGTGAGAGAGAGTAGGCGATGGGAGAGGGAGTGGGAGAGGGAGAGAGAGAGAGATGAGATTGTGTGTATGAGAGAGAAAGTAGGGGATGTGAGAGTGTGAGAGTGAGAGAGAGAGTAGGGGTGGCAAAGAGAGAGTATAGGATGAGAGAGAGAGAGTGAGTAGGGGATGAGAGAGAGAGAGAGTAGAGAGGGAGAGAGTGAGAGTGAGAGAGATAGTAAAGGATGGGAGAGAGAGAGAGAGAGAGAGAGAGAGAGAGAGAGAGAGAGAGAGAGTGACAGAGAGAGTAGGTAGTGGAGAGGGAGTGGGAGAGGGAGAGGGAGTGAGAGAGAGAGTAGGCAGTGAGAGAGGGAGTGGGAGAGGGAGAGCAAGAGAGTAGGGGATGGGAGGGAGAGAGTGAGAGAGAGAGTAGGCAATGGGAGAGGGATAGAGAGAGAGTAGGGGATGGGAGAGAGAGTAGGTGATGGGAGAGGGAGTGGGAGAGGGAGATAGATAGAGAGAGAGTAGTGGTGGGAGAGGGAGTAGGAGAGGCAAAGAGAGAGAGGGGGATGGGAGTGTGTGTAAGAGAGAGAGTAGGGGATGGGAGAGAGAGAGTGAGAGAGAGTAGGCGGTGGGAGAGGGAGTGGGAGAGGGAGAGCGAGAGAGGGTGGACGAGAGTGTGTGTAAGAGAGAGAGTAGGGAATGGGAGAGAAAGAGTGAGAGAGAGTAGGGGATGGGAGAGAAAGAGTGAGGGAGAGAGTAGGCAGTGGGAGAAGGAGAGCGAGAGAGAGTAGGGGATGGGAAAGAGTAGGTGATGGGAGAGGGAGTGGAATAGAGAGAGAGAGTAGGTGGTGGGAGAGTGAGATAGAGAGAGAGAGAGTAGGGGATGGAGAGGAGAGAGAGAGATAGAGTAGGGGATGGGAGAGGAGAGAGAGTAGGGGATGGGAGAGGAGAGAGAGAGTGAGAGAGAGTAGGGGATGGGAGAGAGAGTGGGAGAGAGAGTAGGTGGTAGGAGAGGGAGATAGATAGAGAGAGAGTAGGGGGTAGGAGAGGAGAGAGAGTGAGAGAGAGTAGGGATGGGAGAGGAGAGAGAGCGAGAGAGAGTAGGGGATGGGAGAGGATTAAGAGAGTGAGAGAGAGTGTAGGGAGAGAGAGAGAGTAGGGGATGGGGGATGGTGGGATAGGGAGAGATTATTTTTCACATAGTGCATACGCACTATAGTGTGTAAATGCTATAGTACATACGCACTAGATGAGAAAACCAAAAAATGGTCATAACACAAGTTTGGGTCCGTGTTGATCCATATTCTGCTTTTTGTCTATTGTGCATTCTATAGTTTCGAAAAAAAATGTGGGTTTCAAGCTGTTAGAAGTTAGCAAACACTACTTGAAGGCTTTTTGAATATTCATTCATTCTATTTGAAGCTAGCAAATACCAAATTCAATTATTGGATACACTATTTGAAGGCTTTTTAAATATTCTTTCTATAGAAAAGGTTAGTGCAATCCTTTTTAAATATTCTTTGTTGTTATATAGAGACAAATTTTATTATAATTTGACATGTTTAATATATAGTGAATTCATTGAAATTTGTATGTTTGAATGAATTGTTATTTGGAAATGGTTAGAAATTTGACAAGTTGTTTAATATATATTGTGTATTTATTGAAATAATTGTAACTTTTTTATGTATTTGAATGATTTGTAATTTACAAATTGTAAGTAATTTAGATGTTTGAATAATTTGACATATATAAATCATCATCATGCCAAGGAAAAAACCAAAAACTCAAACAACGGAAGAGAGGGAGAGAGATTTGGAAATTAAAAGAGATAAAATGAAACTACTACGTGAACAAAGAAAATTGAAAAGCAATAATGAAGAATTCATTTTCGAAGAGGAACAAGAACCACCGATACAAAGAAACAAAGAGGAAGAATTAGAAAGACAAAGAGAACAAATGAGACTGTTACGCTCAAGAAGACAATTGAATTGTGAAGCTACACCATCTTCCAATGTTGGAGTCATATCATCATCTCACGTTGAAGAGATGCTAATTTGTAAATCTAATGATGTACACACTCCATCATGTCATGTTGAAGGCACAACATCAACATATCAAGTAGGTGATATTCCATCTTTTGCATCGTATTGCCAAGGCACATCATCTTCGGTTCAAGGTATGCAAAGCACTCAACCTTATGTTGATTTGAAAATGGTGAGGGAATGGAAGAGATTATAACACCTTCTAGAATTCATTTTAGAAGACCAAAATATTTGATTGATATTGATACTAACATTTTGAAATCAATGCCTGACAAGATTAGCATGCGTACTTGTCAAGAAAAGTTAATCGTATGTGGAGCTTATTTTTTGAAGAATTAAATATTACAAGTCAATGCCAATTATTTGTTGAAATGATGAAGAATTTGAAATTTAGGCCTATCATGAAGATTCTTGGGCTAAGAACGATGGATGATTCAAATGAAAAAAATATTATAAAGAATCTAATGAGTGCTTATGACAAAGTGGGTTCTAAATCATGCACCAAAGATAGTAATATCACAAGACGAGTACTTACATCAACAATAGTAAGTACCCAAATGAAGAAAGCTTGACTCATGAGAAAGACAAACAAAACATTGAAAATTGGTAGAGGTACTCTAAGGAGAGCTATGCTAAGGCGTGAGAGATTGGAAGATCCAACAAAAAATGAGTTATGGATATTTAGACTATCGCAAAAGGATAAATAAATTAGTGAATCTTTGAAATCATTGATTGAAGAATTTTAGAAAAATAACACACGTGTTTCCCCTAATCGAAGAGATGTTGTAAGAAGGAGGATTGGTAGCCAAAATCACAACCCACATGCGAAACATTTTTTGGACTCAACTCAAACACAATTTTTTACAAAATTTATTGGTATGTATCCTCAAATTTGAATAAGTCAAAGATTTTTTGAGATGGGTAAACCTTTTTATGTGAAGATAAATCACACACATACAACTTGTTGTTGTAGGATACATATTGAATTTTCTAACCAGTTTGATGTTTTTAGGCTTATATGTGTGTTTTTGCATTCTAAGTTTGTTTTGTAGGATTGCAACATGAATGAGCCACCAAGATCTTCAAGAAAAATCATATCCAACATTTTATGTGAAATAGAGGATGACCAACAATTTTACAAAATATCATGCTTGGATGGTACATGCTTATTTTGTGGTTCTTTGCAACTTTTATCAACTTGTGAACATATGGATAGTACACATGCAATTGGAAATGAAATAGTAGATTATGGAAAATATAAGATAGTGACATATGCTCCAAAAGATGGGAAACATGGTAAAAGATGTGATTTAGTCATTGAAAAGATTTCAGTGTATGAGTTTATGAAGATTTTTTGTGGAAAGATTATTTACGAGTATGCAAGGCATACACATAGAGCTCGATGGCTGGATTTGTAATTCAAGTTGTCCAAGGATATGTTTCCACTGGATACCATTGTTTCAGTTGTAGACTTCGCAGAGAATTACACAATACAACCACAAAATGAGGTGCAAGAAAAGTATTATACTTCTCAATAGGTTTCCATATTTGTTCACATAACATTCATGCATTCACCTACAAGTATAGAGGATGACAAGAAGATTTTGAGGGGGTACCATTTTTACATCAGTGATGATCAATCACATTCTACAGAGTTTGTACATGGTTATTTTCAACTACTTTATAGAGATTTGGCTAACAAGGGCATACCATATCATCAACATATTATTTGGTCAGACAATCACGCATCTCAATTCAAGAATGCATAGATGTTCTATTTGTTGAGTAGGATGCATAGGTTGTCTAGAATTCAATATATGTGGAATTTCATAGAAGTTGGTCATGGAAAGGGAGAGCATGATGGTGTAGGCGCATGCATCAAAAGAGCCTTAGCTTGTGAAGAACTAAAGTACAAAGATGGAGCAATATTGACAGATGCAAAATCCATCATCTAGTGGTGTAACACTATAATGGGTCTAGGTAAGGAAGGTGAGTCTATAGTTCATAGATTTTTTTGGTTGATAAATAATACTAACATTGCACCATATGAGGATTGTTGCACACTAATAGGATCAAGTGAGTTTTACTCTTTTAGAAGCTCTGATGCAAGTTCATGGAGTACATCCACACACGAAAAATGGCATGCTATTGTCCATCATGTGTAGAGGAAAATTGGGATGATTGTGAGTCGACTAAATGGGTGGACAAATGGGATATACAGATTTTGGACCCAATTGACACCTATCATCCCTCACAAGCACTAGAAATGGTAGAGATGGATTCCTCCATTGACTTTGACCACTTGTTTGATCTAGTGCAACTTGGTAATATATATTTATATATATTTATAATTTCAATATATAACTTTATAACTTTTAACTAAGTATTTTCTGAATTAATGACCACATTTTGTACATTTATCACTGCAGGCCATGTTGTTGTTGTTATTGCACCATGCTTTTGTTGTTGTTGTACATTTGATTCCCCTTAGTGGAATGCAAGTCCTATCAGTGTACTTCATGATTTTGTAGGTTTTACAGATGGCCAAGGAAGGAATGAATTTTGCCAACATACCCTAGGTGTATGGCTCCATACATGCACCATTCAACATTTCACCATAGTCACTATAACTTTTTCTCTAGAGTGATCCAAGTTATATAACTGTATTTATTGGCATTTTTTGTAAAATTTATTGATATTTATTTGGACTTGTTTCACATGCCCCTAGATGTTCCAGCAATTATTTTGCAGATTGGTACGTATAAAAGGGTACCTGTAGTGTAACTGCAGCCTAATTAGGCCTATCAACACTTTCCAAATATTGTTATAGTAGTGGCTTCTAGTCTCTTCCAGTTTGTGAGGTTTACATATGTTTTGTATGTCCTAAAAGGGTGTTTGAATCTCACTTTAAAATATGTCTTCATGTGATATTTTTCCATATTATGTTCAATTTACAGTTTGAAGGGCTATTATCCTTTTCAATGGCAAACTATTGTAACTGTATATCAGTGTTGTTTGGACACAACAAAATCACTTTATCTGCTGTATATAGACCTTAATAGGTCTAAAGTGTGTTTGTATTCCATTCCATGGTCATTGTTCTCTTTTCATTCATGTTTGGGGGTATGTTCCTAGTGTAGAGCACCAAAGCACTTGGTTTATATTTTGGTTTATATTGTGCAAAGTTGTATTGTTTAAAGTTGTAAAAGTTGCTCACATTTGCAATTTGGTGTGAAAAGGGTTATAACTATTAAAATATTGGTTGTAACCATTAAAATAGACATAGGAGATATATAGACCTCATTTTTGAGGTTTGGAGGGCATTAATGTATGGATTGGAAGAAGTTATAAAGAAATAAATTCAGTTTTGGAGTCATTTTTACTGTTGTTTGCATGCTGCACAAACTGTATGGACTTTTAGACTATATGTGATGGATTTTTGAGATATATCTTTGAATCAACTTTCTTTTTCTTCTGGTCTCATCATTCTACGTATTTTCTAACTCAAGTTATTGCATTTTTAGTGAAACTAGGTTTTAAGACAAGATTTTGGTGCACACAACAAAAATGGGCCTCTAACTGCAATTTCCTTGGTTGAAATTTCATGACCACTTGGGAAATGGTAGTTAGTAGTGTCCTTTTGAAGATTCTAGGGTTTCAAGAATGGAGAATGTGCTTTGTGATTTTTCCAATCAAGCCCTAGGTTAAGTACCATGAAGGATTTGACCTCTTGTAGCATGTTGATTTGTGAATGACAAGAGTTTGGGAATTGGTGAAGGGCTGAGCAATTGGAAATAAGTTATTTTAGTGTTTTCAAACCTTTCTAAGTATTGAGTTCATTTCTACAACCTCATTTCCTTTTGGTTGCTTTGTAAACCAAGCCTAACTTGATCACTTAGGTCTATGTTGGTTTGTGAAGGAAAGTAAATACTGAAGTGGGGCTAGAACTTAATGCTTTGAGGCTTAAAGTAACTTTGAAAAGGGTATTCAAAAACCTATTTTTTTTTGGGTCTTGTTTGAAAATTTGTGAAGTTAGATTCCAAAAACCATTTCAAGAGCCTGGCTAAAAGTGGCTCATAGGGCTAATAGGCCAAATTGGGGTTTGAGGCTTTGTTCAAGTGTATGATTCAAACTAGTGGTGTAGTCTATGGTAAATAGGTTCCCTAAGATCATTTAACCTCTAAGAACCCTTGGGAAAAACTTCTAGGGTGTTTTCCTAGTATTAACCTAATTGTGGGAGATTGGTGCAAAACCCATAAAGTGGGCAAGTTTGGTTCTTTGTCCTTGGATTCTTGGTGAAGTTGGAGAGCATGTTTCTTTCATCCATTGGAGGATTGGAGTGTGCTGAAACTTTGTAATAAGATTAAATATTTGATAGCCAGTTGGTTGATTTCAAGAGTGTGAAGCTGATTTGAAGCTTCTTAGTTGTGCTCTTTGCATTAGTTCCCTTATTAGGCTTTTGGAGAATCCTTATGTTTTGGTGCTTTTGAACTTAGGCAAACCTAGTGACTAGGTTCCTTGCCTTGTTTAGGTTGTGATAACCTGTGATAAGTTCACTATTGATGCTTTGTGATAAGTTTCCCAACATTAAACCCTCTTTTTGGGAAATTTGAAAGATTCCAACCTTGTCTAATTTCCTAGTGGCTTGCCTTTTAGATGCTTCCACTATGCACTACTGGATCACAACCCATCCTAAGTGAACTATCTAGGATCCTTAGGTGTTTTCTTTGATGAGTCTAGAATGGGTGCTCCTACACCAGTCATCTACTTGACTGGGACATGTTTTGGAACTGACATCTCCATTTAAACTCAAGTCTCCATTTAAAGGTGACAATGAGATTTTTGTTTTTATGTTAAGATCATTAATATATTTTAATGAGAACTTTGAAGGATCATCCCCAGATTGAGTATCCTAGCTTCTCAAGTCCTGTAAATGCAAGGCCATTGATGAATAGACATTTCTAATTGAAACATCTATGGTGCTGAGTGAAGTGCATGACCAGATTCTTTTCCTACTAATGAGCCAATTTAAGGCTTCACTTCACATTTCTTGGTGGACAATTCTATAGCACTTGTTACTTCTCTATCTGAAAATTTTGTAGCTGGTAGCCAATTGCTTATTCATTGCCTTTCAATATTCATAGGAACTAAGGTATTTGGTTACCTAATAGGTCCTAGGAATCTTAACTAGGGTCCTAGAATAGTCCTAGATGGACCCATTTGACCTAAATATGTAAAGAGCAAAAATTGCTCAAAAGTTGCAATGTTGCTCAAAAAGTTGCTTGAGCAACTTTTGCAATTTTTGCAAAAAAGTTGCAAATGGAAGTTTGGGAAGTTGTAACTATCCATGCTTGGGTATATGAGCATGGGAAACATTTTTTTGAAGATTAGAAGGTTTCCAGTCAGATTTGCATTTTAAAGTAACTTTTACAGCTTTTGTAATTTTGCACAAAAAGTACAACTTTTGCAAAATTCACTAGATTTCACTTCTAGGACTTGAAAAAGGTTCCAAACTATTAAAAAACAACTAAAAACACCTAATCCTAGGCTATCTTAACCAAAAACTCAAAAATACCCAATTTTTCTTAATTAGCAACTTTTGTTGATATCTTGCACAAAGTGGCCTAGGCATACATATCTTGCTCATATCTCTCTCACCGTTTGTCATGCAATCGAACTGTTTATTCCATTAGCTTCGGGTGGCTGAGTAAACCCTAGCCCCAAGCTTGTAATGTTCTATCCTATTGAGCACTCAAACATTCTCGGGTACGCCAAACTGAAACGTCCCTAAGAGCCACTAAATGCCATAAGGTAGCAATCTTTGACAGGGCATATCTCAGACCTCGTGTGAGGTATGGATGTGATTCTGAGTGCTATAGGACTATGTTGCAGAGACCTACAATAGCTTCTCTCACTTTTTGGAGATCTTACTCCATTTTGATTTTGCGGTGCCATCTCAGGTGATGCTAAAACTTATAGTGTTGGCCAATACAAAGTTGCCAACTGCCAAATCTCCCTCACCATTTGTCGTGGGATCAAACTGTTTGTTCCATTAGCTTCCATGTCCGGGTAAACCCTAGGACCAAGCTCATCCCATCTTGTTGAGTTCTCAAACGTTCTTGGGCACATCAAACTAAAATGTCCCTAAGAGTCACTAAATGCCATAGGGCAATGATCTTTGACAGGGCTTATCTTGGAGCTTGTGTGAGGTATGGATGCAATTCTAGGTGCTATACAACCGTGTTATAGAGACCTACAATAAACTCTCTCAATTTTTGGAGATCTTACTCTATTTTGATTTTGTGACACCATCTCAAGTGATGTTGAAACTTGTAGTGTTGGCTAGTACAAAGTTGACAATTACCAAATCTCCCTCACCATTCGTCGTGGGATCGAATTGTCTATTTTGTTAACTTTGGGTGGCTAGGTAAACCTTATCCCCAAGCTTGTCCCATCCTGTTGAGCACTTAAACATTCTCGAGAATGCCAAACCGAAACATCCATAAGAGTCACTAAATGCCATAGGGCAGTGATCTTTGATGGGGCATATCTCAAAGCTCGTGCAAGGTATGGATGCAATTATAGGTGCTATAGGACTATGTTACAGAGACCTACAATAAACTCTCTCACTTTTTGGAGATCTTACTCAATTTTGATTTTGCGGTGCCATCTCGAGTGATGTTGAAACTTGTAGTGTTGGCTAGTACAAAGTTGCCAACAACCAAATCTCCCTCACCGTTCATCATGGGATCAAATTGTCCATTTTGTTAGCTTTGGGTGGCTGGGTAAATCCTAACCCCAAGCTTGTCCCATCTCATTGAGTGCTCGAATGTTCTTGGGCATGCCAAACCAAAACATCCCTAAGAGTCATTAAATGCTATAGGGTAGAGATCTTTGACGAGGCATATATCAGAGCTCATGCAAGGTATGAATGCAATTCTAGGTGCTATAGGATTGTGTTGTAGAGACCTACAATAACCTCTCTCACTTTTTGGAGATCTTACTTCATTTTAATTTTGCGGTGCCATCTCGGGTGATGCTGAAACTTATAGTGTTGGCCAGTAGAAAGTTGCTAGCTACCAAATCTCCCTCAATGTTTGTCATGGAATTGAACTGTCTATTCTGTTAGCTCCAGGTGGTTGGGTAAATCCTAGCCCCAAGGTCATCCCATCCTATTGAGCACTTGAACACTGTTGGGCATGCCAAATTGAAACGTCCCTAAGAGTCACTAAATGCCATAGGGAAGCGATCTTTGACGAGGCATATCTCGGAGCTCATGTGAGGTATGGATGCAATTCTGACTACTATAGGACTATGTTGCAGAGACCTACAATAACCTCTCTTTCTTTTTGGAGATCTTACTCCGTTTTGATTTTGTGACACCATCTCGGCTGATGTTGAAACTTGTAGTATTGGCCAGTACAAAGTTGCCAACTGCCAAATCTCCCTCACCGTTTGTCATGGGATCAAACTATCTATTCCATTAGCTCCAAGTGGCTAGGCAAACTCTTGCCCCAAGCTCATCCCATCCCATTGAGCTCAAACATTCTTGGGCACACTGAATTGAAATGTCCCTAAGAGTCACTAAATGCCATAGGGAAATGATATTTGACGAGGCATATCTCAGAGCTCATGCGAGATATGGATGTGATTCTAGGTGCTATAGGACTATGTTGTAGAGACCTATAATAATCTCTCACTTTTTGGAGATCTTACTCCGTTTTGATTTTGTGGCGCCATCTCTAGTGATGCTAAAACTTGTAGTGTTGGCTAGTACAAAGTTGCCAACTGCCAAATCTCTCTCACCATTTGTCATGGGATTAAACTATCTATTCCCTTAGCTCTAGGTGGCTAAGAAAACCCTAGCCTCAAGCTTGTCTCGTCTTGTTGAGAGCTTGAATTTTCTTGGGCAGCCGAACCAAAATGTCCCTAAGAGTCACTTAATGTCATAGGGCAGTGATCTTTGATGAGGCATATCTCGGACCTCGTGTGAGGTATGGATGTGATTCCAGTGCTATAAGACCATGTTGTGGAGACCTACAATAACCTCTCTCACTTTTTGGAGATCTTATTCTGTTTTGATTTTACGACACCATCTTGGGTGATGCTGAAACTTGTAGTGTTGGCCAATATAAAATTGCCAATTGCCAAATCTCTCTCACCTTTCATCATGGGATCAAACTATCTATTCCATTAGCTCCAGATGGTTGGGTAAACACTAGCCCTAAGCTCATCCTGTCCCATTGAGCACTCGAATGTTATTAGGCACGCTGAACCAAAACATCCCTAAGAGTCACTAAATGCCATAGGGCAACGATCTTTGATAGGACATATCTTGAAGCTCATGCAAGGTACATATGCGATTCTAGGTGCTATAGGATTGTGTTGCAGAGACCTACAATAACCTCTCTCACTTTTTGGAGATCTTATTCTGTTTTGATTTTATGATGCCATCTCGATTGATGCTGAAACTTGTAGTGTTGGCCAGTACAAAATTGCCAACTACCAAATCTCTATCACCTTTTGTTGTGGGATCAAACTATTTGTTTTGTTAGCTCTGGGTGGCTGGTAAACACTAGCCCCAAGCTCCTCCCATCTAGTTGAGCACTTGAACGTTCTCGAGCACTCCAAACCAAATCGTCCCTAAGAGTCACTAAATGCCATAGGGCAGTGATCTTTGACTATGGCAACTGGATATGTCTGTTGGTGTAAATAAGTATTTACTATTTACACTTACTTATGTTTACTTAGGTAAATGCATTATTTTAATATTTATTTATTAGCCGCTTAGGAGTATGTGCACTCTTCTGAGTTGTCATGTTGACAACACAAGAGTTCACACCTCTTTTATGCATATGGTGTCTACAACAAAGGAGTTAGCACACTAATTAAGCACACAGTGTCTACAACATCTCCACTTGAGATACACCCTGTCATTCTTATCCTCTTATCTAGAATAATGGATAAGACGTGTGCTTAGTTGTCATGCTTATCTTATCTCTTAGTTCTTTCTAGAGACATTCTAGGTGCTTCTTGAGAGGTCTTTATATATAGGCACTCCTAGTGTGTACACTCATATGAAATCTGAACATAGTGATGTATTAGGACATCCTATGATATATTGAATCAGATACATATTGATATTTTGATCATACTCTTTTCTGGTCTACAGTTGTGCTTGTGTTTGAGTTCTTTGTTCTTGGGTGAATTTTGCCCTAAGGCAAATTCTTACAATGTCATGATGGAGACTCATAATAGAAGGTAAAGGGGTGATCATATACATCATTTTGAACATATTATTTTATGGTAATAAGGTAATCCTTGTTTGTAAGGTCAAGGAACTTGAGGTCACCTATAAACCCAAGTTGCCTTAGTCCTAACGATTTTCCTTTTTTTATTGTTTTTGTTAATAAGTTGACTCAATAAGTGTTTTGAGAGTCATTACACCTTATAATCACTTCCCTTTGTGAAGAGTTGTCCAAAAATCAGCAAATTACATATTGTTGCAAAGAAAATATAGTCATAGAATGTTGGAACATTGTTTTCATTCATAAGATGTTGAAGAATCTCTTAGAAGGATGGAATAGATGACAGGCTGAAGTTTGTGAGATAGTTAATAGGTGTTCATTGAAGTGTCTAAGATGTTAGTTTGAAGCAAGAAGTTGATTATGATCCATATATCAAATTTGCTCATTTTTCCCTTATTGCTTCCCAGGTCTTGAATAGGGAAAGTGATCAAGTAGTTTTGTAAAGTTGGGTAGAAGTTTCTTCAATGTTGTAACCAAGTTGGAAAGAGTCTTTGAAGACACTTACAAAGGTGGTAAAGGTATTTTGCCTTAAAAGTGTTCTTGCTAGGAATCCACTAGCTTTTGATGTGAGCACTCTGCATCATTTTGAATGCAATTTACATTAAAATGAAATACATGAAATGTACTTAAAATGTAAATAATAAAAACAAGATATATATTATAATAACTAATAATGTGATACATGAAAAAACATATAATATATTATGATAATCAATAATGTCATACATGAACGAACACATAATATATTATGATAACCAATAATGTCATACATGAACAAACATATAATAGATTATGATAACCAATAATGTCATACATGAACAACCATATAATATAAAATGATAACCAATAATTTCATACATTAACCAACACATAATATATTATGATAACCAATACTGTCATAAGTCTAATAATGTCATGCATCAAATATATGTCATACATCAAATATAAAATGTCATATATACATCAAATGTATATCGAATATGTCCACTGACATAAAATCCAACACATATGTCCACTAATGCCTATACATGTGTGTCTATCAACTATATCTCCTCCTTCCCATGAGGAGAAGGAAACACATCCCTAGAGGTATTCGGTCATCATGTAGAGGGAAATGATGGGGATGATGGGGTCTTCCTCACATGCTTGCTTGTCCTCTTATTTAGGCTCTTCTTTAACTCGAGCTGATACAAACAAAGTAGATATGAATCAATAATTATTATACATTGAAATCGAATATATGTACACACAAAATTAATTGTTTTCTTACTGCCATCAAATAGTCACTCTGTACACACACCTCAAAGGCTCACAGACGATTGGGTGTAACAAGGCCCTACAACAATTCAATCAATATAATCACTTATAAATAACATTCAAAATTTTGATACTAACTATTATAAGCATAAACTAAAACCAAGAAAATTCTTTCATACCTCGGTCAGTGGCTCTAAACTAGCCATCGCTGTAGCAACTCCATAATTAATGGACTGGCGAAGATGAGGAGGAGTCTTAGATGTCAACAACTACATGTCATATAATACAATTTACATGTAACATGAAACATGAAACACATATAATCAAATGAATTAAATTAACATGAAACAAATGTACCTCTACGAAGCTCATATCATGCCTAGGCTCAGAGTCCCTTGTGAATGTCGATGGTCTAGTAGAGAACTGATGCACATGCATTATTTTTTTGTCAATCCTTCATATGATTACTCAATAAATATACATATTAATTTAAATGATTAAATCGATACATACCTCTCGACTTGTCGACAAGATGAAAAATGAGGCTGGGGGATCTGTACTAGGGCTAGCAACACTCTTATCCTAAATTTTGAACAATGTCAATACATGGTAATTAATTAGTCATTCACTATACATACAAAATGTGATCAAATTAGTTTATTATAATTGTAAATTTACATGTTTGTCAATGCCAAATGTTTGACTCAAGAACTGATAAGTGACTAGCCCATCATCCATACTATCTCTAGCATGACTGCCAAATGTGCATAAGGATCCGCATGATGTGCACATGTGACCGTGATTCACAAAAGGCTCCTCCTCAACTAATAGACTCGTGCAATGAATGAGGGTCTACATCAAAGCATTAATAGTCCCTAGGTGCTAGTCTCTACATGTTCCTTCACAACTGAAGGAATAGTCACATGCTCACCCTGTGGCTTGACAATAGGTGCCCTAACTCCATTAGGATCATGACATGCCCTGGCCTCTCAAATGATGACCCCCCACCTCTACCCTGAGATTCTAATATATCAAAATAATTGGGGATCTCCCCAAGGACAAATTCACAATATAATTTCTTTAAGAAATACATTGGAACCTCATGATTATTGCAAGGAGGGGCATCAAAGACAATCCACCATCTATCCCAAAAGTTATTTCTACTACCATCATGTATGCACCAATGGATGGGGAATCTTTTAGTTGTAGTTTTAACAATATCTTGTTCACCAGGCTTTTTAAACAATGCATAAATGCTATCTTTTGCTATTTCTTTTTTTAAAATTCTTGATATGATAATTTGTTTGCATAATATCTTCTTTGTTCATCTCTCTTAACATGCCAAATATCCAACTGACCACTAACAGAAGCTACATGGGTCATAATGGACTCGAGGGAGGATGCCAATTGTGCTCTCATTGGATTGGTTTGTCCACAATCTTTTAACCTACCAATGAGTGCTTCTAATTCATTTTTGTCTCTTTCTATTTCATTCAATATGTTGTCTTGGGTGCTAGGAGGAGGTCTTCCAATCAGTCTAGGTTGTGGAATTTCTTGCTCTTGTTGTGGAGGGTTTTGATTTTGATTTTGTTGATCCAGCTAGGGATTTGGCGGTTGATTATTCACATTTCCTAATAAGAAACCAATCACAATCTAAATAAATAAACAAATTTAAAGCAAAATTGAAAAAACCTACAAAACAATGTAAAAACTTACAAAACAATACAAAAACATATAAAACAATGCAAAAACAAGGGTAGAAAACATACTATGTGATCCCGATCTTGAACTTTGGTGATGAGGAGGCAGGTTACAAAATTCTTTAACTTCTCCAATCGGCATGCACGTTGTTGAGGAAAATTCAAAAGCCAAATAGAATGATAAAATGGGTTGTGGGTTTGTAGCCCATTTATAAAATTTTCTAATTTTTCAAAGTGTGTATGTGCTATAGTGCACACACACTTCACAAAATTAAAAAAATAACTTTAGGTGTCATATTTTTGACACCACAACTTGGTGCAGATACCTATATATATAGACTATATTATACCAATAACGGCTGTGGTTTCCCTCAAAAAGGGAAGCAACAAAGCTTTGAACCATTACATTTCAAAATCATACACTTTTGATAATATGTTTTAAAATATAAACTGACGATTCTTCATGTGACACTTCTTTTATCCTTCAAAACATCCCAAAAGCGTTGAAGTTCTAGTTTTGTTGTTCTGCCGCATCTGCAATTTGATCTTCAAAATTAGTAGGGTCAAGACCCATTTCAACAAACATCACTCTGAGGTTTGCCTTTTCCATCTCCTTTTCAAGCTCTTTGATGGCGTCTCTGGGATTAGTAGAGAAAACTTGCAAAGCTGCAATAAACCCAGTAGTAAGATCACTTTGTTCCTCATCCTCCTCCATAGACAAATCTAGGTTGACAAAAAGGCTTGGATTTTCATTCAAAGGATCCCTCTTCCACAGGCAGTCCCATTTTTGACAACCAACTACTTTTCTGATAATGGCAACCACTGCGCACGATGTTTGCAATTTAAAGAATGTTTTTTCAAATAGATTCCACCATGCCATAAATGCAATAAGACATTCCACATACATGTCATCCAACCACATTCGCCAACACATTATATATGTTTTTTCAATAGAAAGGAAAAATCGCCTAATCAAATATATATCTTTTTCCAATAAATGAGAAAAATCGCCTAATGCAATATAGATTTTTTCCAACAAACGGGAAAAATTGCCTAATGCAATATATAGTTTTCCAATGAATGAGAAAAATCGCCATATATAATATATACCCTTTGTATCAAAAGGGACAAAATCACCTTGAAATGAATGAGAAAAACTGCCATGTATAATATATACCCTTTGTGTCAAAAGGGACAAAATCGCCTCAATTTTATGAAATTTTGCAATAGTCAAAGAAAATTCACATCTAACATTAAACTTTTCGTGACATTGAAAAAAAATGACCAATAGAAATTATTTTTTCCCCCCGAAATTAATGTTGGATTCACCACAAATTTATATATTTTTCAGGGAGGGGGTTTCTTTAAGTTAACCCTTTATTCAATTACACTTCTTCCTTCTGATCGTGTCTTTTGGTTTCCAATATAACTTATTTGTTTACTTGTTCACATAGCCAATTCACCTATATGGTTTTCCAATAATGACAACTATATGGAAAATCTTCATTAGTAACCGGTAAAGGATTTTGTCAAGTAACATGTGATTCTTGGTGTTGCATTGGTGATGGTGTAGCATGTTTGTGGTTGAAGATCTGGGTCCTATCTAAGTCCCAACCAACTTGATTTGTATTGCATCAGTTCTTGAGCATGTTGTTTATATCTTTCATTATATTAAGTCAAATTCTACACCTAGTGGATATTTTTTCTTTGTAATTGGTATAAATGAGAGATCATTTTGTAAATGTGAGTGTGTATGAGTGTATAACGAATATGAGACCTGATCATGTAAGTGAGGTGATGCAAATTGCACTTTATTGGAATTATATAGGCATAGAAATATTATTTGTTAGCTTGGTTATATAATGGGCTGCTTGTCCATCTTGTTGTAATTGAAATGAGATTGGTGAAATCAACTGAGTGAGATTGTATTGTGAGTAATGTGCCTACAAATTAGGTTGTATGTTTGTGGATGTAAGTACACTTTTTGTTCTCCATCTTTATGCTCTTAATTGGGAAGCACTTTTAGAAAAGTACATCATCTTATGGGTTAGACTCCCATGTTTTCCCTAACGGGTTTCCTCGAGAATAAATCTTATTTTCAAGTGTCACGTGTTGTAGTCCTTGCATTTATTGTTTATCTTTCATATCTGTATTATATATGAGAGGGTTTGTGCTTTAAGTTTTACAACTCATTCAACCTCCCGACACCCTCTCAACTGTGCTTTCCTCCTTTGAGTCCAAACTATCATTATTTTTTTTTGTCAGAAACTTTTTTGGGTTTGTTTTAATGTTCCAATTGGTCAATAGTCATACTCAAATATTTCCTACTAGGGTTGTCCTTGATGACTTTGCACCTAAAGCAATTTTTACTAAGAAATTTGCTTGTTAATCTCCTATGTATGAGACATTGATTTAATATTTAATTGGAATAGCATTGTTCGCATTTTGTTTGCATATTTATGTTTCTTTTTTTCTTTGTTGGTTTGATAATATTGTTAGTGCATGTTTGGGATTTTTTATTTGCCTAATAAAATCCTATAAACTCTAATAAAAGAGTTCCATAGAGCTATAAGCATTTATTAGTAGACTTGACATACTTTGAATTTCTTTTGTAGATGACAAATGAAGTGGGAGTGTCATGCAATTTTAGTTAGTATTAATTATTATGATTATCATTAAAGTTAAAATTAAGTTTAGATAATAATTATAGTTATAGTTATAACTATTCAATAATTAAATTACAATACTAGGAAGAGAAGTTCTATGCACTACATTATCATACCATTATTTTTATTTTGTTTTAATTGATATAATAAAAATAATAACAAATTTTAAAAAAGATATGATTTTTTTTTCTTTTCATATATTTATATGTCACAAACATGTCAAATGTTTATAGTTTTTATCGATGCTTTAAAACTTAAGTGGTCCTACATACCTAAATGTAAATTCAATTGAGTTCTCAAGTTATATGTCACAAACATGTCAAATGTTTCTAGTTTTTATTGATGCTTTAAAACTTAAGTGGTCCTACATACCTAAATGTAAATTCAATGGAGTTCTCAAGATTGTGAATAGTTTTATGGTCCTACACACTTCTACAAGTCAATTTACTAGATTTTACTATTGTCTTTTATCTCATATCCTTTTTTGGTGTGGCATGTTCTAGTAATAATAGCATATGAAAGAGATAAAACCTTTAACATCATATCCATAAAGAATATTATATTGTCAATTAGTTTGATCTATACGGGAAAGTCGAGTGATTCCAAATAAACTCACCCCACAAAAAAGATTCCAAATGAAATTAAACCTTCTTCACAAATATTTATTCAAAATTATTTCTCACTAATAAATTTTTTTATATGCCTACACAATAATCGAAATACCGATAATATCCATTTTAAATTAATTAAAAATTAATTTACCGCATATACAATAACTAACACAAACAAAATGAATGAATGAATGTGGACTGCAAGTGAATAAAACTCACTTTTATGCCCTAATGAGTTGCTTGCGGAATTTCCAAGGCGACTTCCTTTACCAAAGCATCGCTATCTCAATGGAATCTATAACTTTAATACCTTACAGAAATTCATTTTCATCCGCTGGCTTATACCGCCCATAGCCCATCAGTATACAGGAGACTCATGGCTTCATCAGATCTGGCCATTTGTTAGCGTTATTCTCCAATAGATCCATCATCTGCTAGTCAATGTTCCTCCGTCTGAAGAGGCAAGGGCAGGGGATGGCGGTGTTGTGGGAATTTAGGAGTAGATGCATTTCTCCTAACATCATGTTCTCCAAATTGTCATTCCTGTATTTTAATGGCGGATGATTTTGTTTCCTCCCAACTGCGTTTATTACAGACGGAGATGAAGTACCAATGCGAAGTGTGCTTTGAAAATAATTAGGGCTCGCATTTAATGATTGGCCGGTAGACCAGTTGGCCAATAAAGCTTTTACTATGGCAGTCATGGTGACTGGTGAGAATCACAGTTGAACACAATGAAAATGAAAATGAATTTCTTTTTAAAGTTCTTAATATGCAACGATCTGTTTTCAGATCTACAATTCATAATGATACCTATATAAGATTATTCATGTAATTTCATTTAACTGTGTTTTATGATCTGAACTTGTAAGCTTTCTCATAAATACAAATTCTACACAGGGAAAATTTTCAACCGGAAAAATAATAAAAGAACGGCCCAGCGACAGAAGTACAATGGGTCGAGCGCTAATTAAACCCTGTCAATGTCAAATATCTGTCAACAAGGGCTCAACTGAGACACAGCTTTCGGGATCCGTAGTTAATTTAAAGCATTTTGTTCAGTTCCGATGTATTCTGCGCCTTTTGTGATTTGCTGACGTTAATTTGGCTCCAGCCTCTGAATGCTTTGAAAGTAAATGCCTGTTCAATAGAATCCCTAAAATTTATACAACTTACATTGGCAAAAGTCCACAATCAGGGCCTTTGTCTCTCTGAAATATATATAAATGAAGTAACATTTGGGGTTAATCAATGAAGACATGAGCACCTCTGTTCATCTTTTTTGACACAAATGATTCTCCCCACTTCTGCTCCAAATCTTTAGGTGTGAATTTGGTTTAAGCGTGAGGATTTTTACTAGATAAAAGTAGCACTCTGCAAAACATAACGAATCTCATGTGAAAATGAACTGCAACACTATTTCAATGCATTGGAACATCAATCGACAACGGATGGAATTCTGAAAGGAATGTAATCGATTTAGACAGTATTGTGTGCTCAAGGTAGTTATGATTGATCATGCTGGTTGGATTTGATTGAAATATCTTCAGCAATCCACACCCGTAAAGTTTAAATCTGGAGCTGTCCAATGTTTTTGTCGGTGGAAGAATCCTATAGCTTTTATTTAGTTACTGGATTGCAGTCAGAGCATTGATGGAAAATATTAAATCTAAATAAACTAGACCCCAGAGCATTATTGGAGGACCTGAGTTATTAATCTCCATCATTTATTTTGTTTTTCAACCTCATTCTGCTTTGCTTTCAAAACAACTTAACGCTCTTTGAATTTCTGTCACATTGACTTCCAGATGATTCTGCAAAGTTATTCGAGAATTTTTTTCCCAATATTTGAAACCTGTTTGAAACGGCACTATCTTTATCTGATATGATGGCCCGACTTTGTTGGACACATACTTTTTGCTTTGATTATGATGAAAGCGTGTTGACAGTTTTGGGGTGCGTGAAAACTGGCCATATCAAGGCATTTAATTAGATTTTGAAATTAACTGATTGTAATTATATGCCAAAGACTCTGTATATCCTAGATAGGTAAAAATCAATCGCTGACATTTCTCCATTGTTGAAAGGGTTCATGCAATGAATGAATGTTGACTCTAACTGAACAGAAGTCACTTTAATGACCAAAAAATACCAGTGGCCCACTAATACGCTTGGCAGGCTGCACAAATCAATTCCGTGGGCCTACTTGTACGAAATTACAAAGCAAAGTCCTCCAAAACGATCACTATCTCAACGGATTCCAAAACCCTAAAGCCACAGAAATGCATTATCATTCTCCGTCCTATACCGGCCATAGCCCATCAATATTATACTAGAGACTCGCGACTTATTTCAGATCTGACCATTTATTAGCGTCATTCTCCAACAGATCCACAATCTGGTAATCAATGTTTCTCTGTCTGAAAAGACGAATCAGGGATGTTGTGAAAACGAGGAACTTGGCATCTGGTTGAGAATCTACCTTCACTTTGTCCTTCTGCTCTCTAGGTATTTCCATGGCGTAGGATTTTGTTTCCACCCGCCTGCGTTTATTAAGAAGGAGAAGCAGCGCCAGTGTGTTTTGGAATCATTTGGGCGCGCACTAATGATTCGGCGGGAGAGCAGTTGAAACACAATTAAAGCTTTAACTGTGGCAATGGCGGTTCTGAAGAGAATCACAGTTGAGCACAATGGAAATGAAAGGAGATTTTTTTCTTTTTTATAGTTCAAAATGGAGATTGATCTGCCTTCAGATCTACAATAGAAACGGAAATGAAAAGGGATTTTCAATTAATCGGTTGCAATGGGGGCCGATACATTTTGACATAAAGATTATCTTGAAATTCCAAGACGCTAGAACCATTTAATTGTGTTTTAAACAACTATTCTAATTCCATTTCTGTAAGATCTGATTTTATGATCTCTTTCATAAGCACAGATGTGCGAACGGAGAGGAAAAATTTTCAACCGGGAAAATAATAAAAAGAGAGACCCACTGACGGAAGTACAGTAGGTCGAGTGCTAATTAAATCTGGCATATGTGAAATATCTGCCAACAAAGGTTCAACCTTGAGACAGCTTTTGAGATCTCTGTAGTTAAGGCATTTTGTTATGTTCCAACGTATTATGTGCCTTCTCTGATTTGCTCATGTTAATTTGGCTCAGGCCTCTGAATACTGAGAAAAAAAAACTCTTTAACAGAACCGTAGAATTTATAAAACTTAGATAAACAAAAATCTATATGGTAGTTGTGGTTCATGTATGCCGTCTCGTTAACCATTACCTTTCTTCCTAATTATGATCCAAAAAATTCTGATACCTGTTTACAAACATGCCAAAACAAATCACCATAAACACTAATAGTAGTTCAGTTTTTTAGCTTCATTTTTTAGTTTTCTTGGTCTTTGATTGGTCCATTTGTGCAAAAAGTACTATAGTGGCTATTGGGGGTTTTAGTGGTGGGTATAAAGGGAACGTTTTAAAATGACACTTTTAAACCACCTAGCACCCTATGAGTTCTACAAAGAGTTCCATAAATGTGGTAAAGTCGGACTGTTAGCTTTAAGCTCTTCACTCACCTACAGATGTTCACGCGAAAAATTGGCAAATTTTGACGTATGGATTAGAAACTGTAAGTGCACGAAGTTAGCCTGGATGACTACTAAGTTGTGTCCCCTAGCACCTCTGATAATCTTTTTGACACTCTCAAAATGAGTTTCCCAGCTTTTGCTCCAAATCTATAAGTGTGAATTTGATTTAAGGTTGCTAGGGTTCTTACTAGATAGAATGAGAAAAGCTTCAGTAGTCGCTGAGGCTAACTTTGAAATGTCCCTTTTCTGATTTTACATGATATTTCCAACCTTTAATCAGATCTTTAAGATCAAACAACTAATATAACAAAGATCCTCCAAATTTCTCAAGAAACCCCAAATCGGGTATGCCAGAAATTGTGCCAAAAGCTTCACAGCTTCACCAATTATTAATAAATCTGAAAGTGGACATTTTTATAAGAATTTCAGCAGCATAACAGCCTAAAAAATGACATTTCCAGATCCGTATAACCTTTACACAACAGTTCTCAAATGTAGGACAAAAACTATGCTCATCGGGCTCCCGAAATTAACACAAAAATGCCCGGAAACACCACACAACACTAATAAACTATCTCAGAAGTTTAATCACGTCCCAATACATATATTCAACTCTACTATAACAGCTTAAAGTCTGAAATACAATAGCAACCAAAACTGATATGAAATGCTCAACTGAAAACACCAAACTCATGCAAAAAACACACCCAAAAACCCACAAATCTACACTGTTCAGCACAAAGGCAAACTCTGTATGAGCATGCACATGGAATGGCTTCAAACTCCCGTCCTTAGCCTTCCTGGAAACCTGCAAACTCCCGTTCTTGGGTCTCCCTGGAAACCTGCAAACTCCCGTTCTTGGGTCTCCTTCTCCACAGGTTTGGCAGCCTCTGAAGAATAACAAAGAATGAGCAAAAATCAAGTTCTGTAATGTGCCCAAAATGCCTCCAAACCCCCTTAAAAGAGGGTATAAATGTAACTCATGTCCAAGAGAGGTTAATGAAACATATTTTAATAATAATTTTCATTTATTAGTCCAACGGTTTCCAAAGATTAACCCCTTTTTTCCGAAACTTCACTTTCTTGGGCCTGGCCTGCCTTAGCAAAGATTATTATTTTTTAATTATTTGAAAAGGGGACATGACAAGTCCTCCCCTCCCAAACATTGCTTGTCCTCAAGCAATGGTTGAACAATAAACCAATCAATCCACCTGGATCCCAAATGTAGTCATGAACTATACTACTACCAATTAACACAGGCTCCTGCAATATCCTCTGCAATATGACCAAGAGGAATCCATAATCAAATTGAAAATTATAGCTCAACCAAACTCCGAAATCACCACTACCACAATCAAAAACCCATGAGGCACAAACTCTTAGAACATCAAAACCCAAGCAAAGTGGACAAATCAAATTACCAACACAGTAAATACCATCAATGCATCCCACTGGCCTATACGGAATGCACAATCCAACTCTGCAACAATGGTGAGTGCTCTCGAATGAAACTGTACCAAGTATGGAGAATCCACACACTGTACAAATCCTGTAGTCAACACAAGTTTTCAAATCACCGGCCACTATCTCATAACCATAACTACCATGCACCCCTGATGGTGAAAAGCCATCACAAGATAAATAGCAAGAATTGGAACCCAAACCAAATCTTCCTGCCATCAACTCCTCAACACAAGGATCAAATGCTAACTGATGTACATACCTTGCAATATAATGTTGATAAAAAAAACCAACCTTAGTCAACAACTCACCATGAACAAGTGATACAACCCACTGTGACTGATCACCAGCTAAGTCAGGAGATGTCATAGCCAAAGGAGTAGAATCAATAACAACACCCGCTGAAGCATCACTCTGAAACTCCTGCTCTAAGTCATGTATTATCAAGCTGTCAACTGTAGAACCTATCGCCATGTCATGCCCATCACAACTCTCATCTTGAGGCATCAAATTGTCCCATAACTGATGATAAGCACTAGGAACCAAAGTACATCTCTGTATCATTATCTCATCAACATGGTCATCAAAGGTAAATTGACGAGCATACCTCACAGTGTAATGCCGATAGAATGCACCAATCTCAGTCAGTGGCTCAGACTGTAATCCAGATGAAACTAACTGCAATTGATCATTAACCATGTTGGAACTAACTACTACCTCCGAAGATATCACCAAGGGAGTAGTGTTACTAGTAGGAACCATGCCAACTGCCGACTCACCAACATCACACATGATCTTTGATAAATCTCTAGTCTCAGTGCCATCAATACTAGAGGCCACCACCATGTTAGGCATACAACAATCTGCTACAACACCCAACTCAACTGAACCTAACTCTAGTGGGAATGAACCTGATATTCCAATGTTAGTATCAAGAATGGATGCATCCCCATCTCCACTGTCTCTGACAATCTCGGCCATGGACATCCTCGGATCACCAAACACCACTGCTTGTGACTGTATAGAATCAGGTGAAGACTGTAGTCGCTCTAACTCCATGGTCACCTTAGCCAAATGAAACTGTGACTCCTTGAAAGCCAACTGTGTACTCTCAAGAATCTCAGAAGTCACCACAAGCTGCTCAGTAAGCTTACTCACCTCATCTTCCTTGGCCAACAATGCATCATATGCTGTACTGCCCCACTTCATAAGATAATCTCTGTCGGCTACCAACTGCATATAATCTTGTCTCAGAATCTGGATAGCCTCCCATAAAGAGTGGAACTCTGTCAAGGAAAGATAACTGCCTCCCTGCTCATCACTAGTAGGAGAACCCCATCCATAAACTGCTAACAACTGACGAGCAGCATCGAAATGTTGGCAAGTGATAGCAATGTCTTGGTCACTAACTCTCAACTGATTAGACACATGATGGCACTGGCTTAACTGTCTCCTACAAACCTCCTCTGATGCACTGTCTAAAGGAGTATCCTCAAAGTTACTAGTCTCTAGAGTATTACCATCCATATCCTGTGAATCAAATCTAAAACTCATATCAACATACGGAGTATCAAAAACATTAGCATTGCTGTCCAACTCCTCTATACCCAAGGAAACTAAGTCTTCAAAATTGCCCACTGCATCCTCCTGGATGTCATCAATGCCAATATGATCCTAGGACTCATCTATACACACTGCCATATATGAAATATCATTAACACATTCTAGCAAGTATGATCGACTGGATATATGAACAAAGCCCAACATCGGTGTATAAAAACTAATACCAACATTGGACAAGCTGCTAGCACAAGAAAAGACAACACCGTGCAATCTGCTAATCAAATCCATGATAGCACCCAAACAAACACTGCTACCAAAAAGTGTTAAAGATCTCCTGTCAACTGAATCCCAAATGCCAATATAACAATCTTGAGTCCATATCTGTAAACTAGAATCAGCTGGTAACTCAAGCAAAATCCTCACTTGAGTAATATGACCAATACCAACTAACTCCACATACCTATCATGATGAGATAATGAAGTCAAAATACTATCTTTACTCACCTTCAGCTGGCGGGATAAATCATGTGAAGTACTACCTGCCTCAACCTCATGTGATGAAGCATCTAACTGTGCCTGGTACTCTTTCTCAGAAAAGTCATGAATGCTCAATGTTTGCTCATCTCTACCATGTATCTCACCATCCTGCACAACAACATCCTCATAATCATCATCTGAACCCACTACACTGTAGTCACTGCCTGTTGTAACTATACCATCCTGAATACTTGTGGCATCACCCTTTGACAACCTATAAACAATTGTCTCAATTTGAGTATCAAGTTGACTGTTACTATCAATCTGTGTAATATCCTTTCCCACCACCTCCTGTGGCAGAGTAGAATCTGAGACCTCTACCTGGCTATCAGCTAGTTTCTCAAACTCCTCATGCAAGTTCTTGGGAATTGTGTCATCTGTCTTGTGAGAAAATTTGCCAAATAGAAATCCAGTCAACTTATCCACCTTAGCTGGGTCAGATAACATGTCATTCATTATACGGTGGAGCTCAACCAACTGTTTAGACATGTCATGGCTTATTTTCATAAGTTTATCTCGAATGTCTAAATAACCATCCTTTCTACTATTTTGACTCTGGCTATCAATTGTCCAAGATCGTTCCCTCTGAGACTCTGTACTATACCTGTCCATTCTGGATAAAGTAGAGTGTAACCCCAATAGGATATAACTTCTTCAAACACCAAGAACTAACATGCAAATGATTAGAAGTAGCATGCAACCATAGATTTGGACATGCAACTGATTAGAAGCAACATGCAACCACCAAATTATGACATGCAAGATCTGGGTAGTTGTCAAAACTGACATGCAAACTTCTACAACCACCAAATTCACCAAGAACTAACATGCAAATGATTAGAAGTAGCATGAAACCATAGATTTGGACATGCAACTGATTAGAAGCAACATGCAACCACCAAATTATGACATGCAAGATCTGGGTAGTTGTCAAAACTGACATGCAAGATCTGGGTACTTGTCAAAACTGAAATGCAAACTTCTACAACCACCAAATTCACCAAGAACTAACATGAAAATGATTAGAAGTAGCATGCAACCATAAATTTTGACATGCAGCTGATTAGAAGCAACATGCAATCATAAATTATGACATGCACGATTTGGGTAGTTCTCAAAACTGAAATGCAAGATCTGGGTAGTTGTCAAAACTGACCTGCAAACTTCTACAAACCCTCAGGCTGGAAAGATCATGGCTCTGATACCACTGAAATGTTCCTTTTTTGATTTTACATGATATTTCCAACCTTTAATCAGATCTTTAAGATCAAACAACTAATATAACAAAGATCCTCCAAATTTCTCAAGAAACCCCAAATCGGGTATGCTAGAAATTGTGCCAAAAGCTTCATAGCTTCACCAATTATTAATAAATCTGAAAGTGGACATTTTTATAGGAATTTCAGCAGCATAACAGCCTAAAAAATGACATTTCCAGATCCGTATAACCTTTACACAACAGTTCTCAAATGTAGGACAAAAACTATGCTCATTGGGCTCCCGAAATTAACACAAAAATACCCGGAAACACCACACAACACTAATAAACTATCTCAGAAGTTTAATCATGTCCCAATACATATATTCAACTCTACTTTAACAACTTAAAGTCTGAAATACAGCAGCAACCAAAACTGATATGAAATGCTCAACTGAAAACACCAAACTCATGCAAAAAACACACCCAAAAACCCACAAATCTACACTGTTCAGCACAAAGGCAAACTCTGTATGAGCATGCACATGGAATGACTTCAAACTCCCATCCTTAGCCTTCCTGGAAACCTGCAAACTCCCGTTCTTGGGTCTCCCTGGAAACCTGCAAACTCCCGTTCTTGGGTCTCCTTCTCCACAGGTTTGGCAGCCTCTGAAGAATAACAAAGAATGAGCAAAAATCAAGTTCTGTAATGTGCCCAAAATGCCTCCAAACCCCCTTAAAAGAGGGCATAAATGTAACTCACGTCCAAGAGAGGTTAATGAAACATATTTTAATAATAATTTTCATTTATTAGTCCAACGGTTTCCAAAAATTAACCCCCTTTTTCCGAAACTTCACTTTCTTGGGCCTGGCCTGCCTTAGCAAAGATTATTATTTTTTAATTATTTGAAAAGGGGACATGACAAACTTTGCATACCTAGATCTCTTAAATTGTAAATTTGATTTTGCTGGTTTTTTTGGTGAATCTTGAGCAAAGAGCTTAAAGCGAAGGTACCAACTTTTGGGTGTACTTGTGGCAAAATGTTGCCATAGCAAAATCCGAATTGTTAAATGTATTCTATGGATCAGAGAGATGATAAATTGTTCACCATTGGCTACCATGGAACAATATCCAAGGTTTCCTGAATAAGGGCAGATCAAATAGCAACAAGTTGTCCTGCTTGAAGGTAACTTAGCTATGAGTACGTATAGTTAATTACAAATGAAGCTTCTGTCAAAGAAGACAAGACAGAGCATCACACCAAACCCTTTGAGCTGCATTGGAACAACCATATTGAACAATATTATAGAGATTGCTTGTAGAGGGGCATAAAATCTAGAAACAAGGTAGATTTTATATCAAGTACAAATGAGGCTTTCTACCAAGACAAATGAGGAAGAAGATCAAGCGAATCCCCCTGTTGTAGTTCAAGCTTATTGAATATTGCACAAGACTCACAGTTTGTAGCTTTTGAAAGTCGATTGGAAGAAAAATCAAAGGAATCAACTTTTCTTTAACAAACTTTAGCCCCTGATTTCATATAAAAATGATGGATGAAGACATCGGCAAAAGGCGATAGATTCATAGGCTACTTTAACCTCTGAGAATGAGAAAGGTTTGTGAATGGAGATGTTGGTGTTTCCTAGGAATGACCCCCCATAAGAGCCCTTCTGGTGGAAGAAATGAGAAGCACAATGGAAGGAACAAAGAAAATCATATTGAAGGTAGAGAAGAGAAGCCAAAAAGTTTTCTATTGGTGTAAATGAAAGACCAAGAAGATGAAAGAATTTGTATGTTTGTTTAATTCCTTGGATTCTTTAGGTTAGAACACAAGCGGGCAATGTAAGCATTGGTTGAATGGATTAAAAAAAGGGGTAGAAAATCATCTCCCTACCCCCTACAAGGCATGGAGGTGACCCATCAAAAGATTGAAGGGTGGAAGGATTTCAAATTATGTGAAAAAGATCAACATTCATGTTTTAGAAAGTTGATTTTATATGTGTATATCAGATTTTTCGAATAGAGAAGGGTATTAGGATTCATAGTGTTTGTATGTTCAATGGTAGCCCCATGTTTGTTGTTGCCTGTGATGCAGATGTACTCTAATCCAATATTGAAAATACAGAGTAGAAAATTGGGCAATTCTGAAGTTCATGTGATAAGTTGATAAATTTAGCTAAAATTGAAGCTTGTTACGTTTGCAAGGTATTGTAATTTACCAGTGGTTGCTAAAAATATAGAACTCTTGATTGGATTAAGAGCCCTAATATATCTTCATGTTATACGATATACCTCACTTTTTGATTTATTGAGTTTAATTTAGTTTCATCAATTTCTCCTCAAACTACCGCTCACTCCAATTGAATCTTATTTTGTCCAATTAAACAATCCTGCACAAAATTAAAAATATACTCAGGTCCCTCGATTGGTCAAGTAGGCCAAAAGACCTATGTCAGGACGAACAATGTTTGCCACCAATTTTTTTTATCAATTATACTTAGGGTTTAATGGGTTTGGAATCTTGCGATCAATTTGCAAACTTTGGGCACCGATTAGTTTAGAAAAATTCATTAGATTCTTTGAATTGATGAAAGTATCTTCTTCTTATGGCCAACATCATATATATGCTTATGTTAAATACTTAGTGCTTAATAACATAATTTTACCTTGCATTTGCCTGGTAAGGCTTCAACAAGGTCATGGGTTGCCATTGGCACATTGTCATAAGGGTTTTAATTTGTCATAATTGAATGTATCTATAACATTGACATTACATTGCCACCTATGCACATAAGTTGGATTACAACCTCTCTTAGTACATGCTCATAGCTTGCTAGGTTAAAATATCTAATTAGATTTAACTATTTTAATGAGTCAAAGTGCAGGTCATGGTAGTTTTATCTTTCCTCTTACCTTTGTTCACAATTTTAGGGAGGTCTTATTTCCTACTTGACAAAGTGGCAATTTTTTGCACTTTGGGACCCTATATGAGCATGTCACGCGATTTGGCAAAGAGGCATTTAGGTTTAGGGCTTCTTGAATATAGTTTTGCAAAAGATTGCATTATGAAATTTCTTTCTTTATCTTTGATTCACATGTGATCTTGATATCCTTGTGCATGACAAGAGATCAAAGATAGGGATATGCCCACTCAGTTTACTGATTCAGTAAACATCTGTGGATTTCATCATCTTCTAATTGAGATATCTCTTTGTTGTTTCGCCATCCTTAGGATCACATGCAATTCAAACTAATACTTCCAAGTATGCTTATAGGAAAGGAAGTAAATGACTTTGATGATATGATGACAAACATCATACTTCTATGATGATAAATTATACAAGGCAACCAATATTGAGTCACGACCAAGGAGAGGTGTTTAGCAGTTTTAGAGTCATGAAAAATTCTCTTAATGCCCCCACTAACCTAATCTCCTTAGTGCCACATATCATACCAAGATATGACCAATCATCCTTTCCATGTGCCAGTAAAGTTGATCTATGAAAATAAGACATCATCGCTACAGATCTTGATCATGCCTCGTTAATATGATAATATAATCATATTCCCTCCAAGTGACTTGCATTGCATACTGATGTTCATGCATTGGATTCTATCATTCTTTAAAATCCCTTTATATCCAATAAATTGATTTCCATATGAAAGCTTCCATTATTGTTATATCACCAACCTTTGACAAGTTTGTGCCTCTATGTCAATGGCTTAAAATTTGATATTTTGAGCTTAAAAGGGGCCAAAAAGATCAATATTTGATTTCATATTTTGAGCTACATAGTGATTTGTCACAAGGCTGATGTAAGTATCTACCCTAAGCTTATCTTTTATATGTTGTAGTTGTTGGATACGATTGTCTAATTGTGTGTTGTCTTTGATGTTACAAAAATGTCACATCAGTTAGCAGATAGTGTTTACCAAGCTCAGTTGGTTAGCAAGGTAATTTTTTATGTCTATCAAGCATTCCTAAAAATTACTCTGTGTAGACAGTGTCTACCGAGCTCACTCAAGCATCGAAGAAAAATGTGGTAGAAAGTAGTGTTAACCAAGCTCTCATGGTTAATGAAGGAAAGTTAGTGTTTACCGAGTTCACTCGATCTCCAAAGGATTTTGTAGGATCACAGTGTTAACCGAGCTTTTTTTGGTTAACACAGGAAATCATTTTAGGATCAATATTTACCGAGCAGGGTCGACCAATGAAGGATTTTTTTAATTTGAGAAATGAAGTTTGATTATTTGAAGTATTGATTCTAGCTGATTGAGGTAATGATTATTGGTAATTATAAGTTGTAAATGAGCCGACTTGATAATTTGAAATGTATTTATGAAAAGTCAAGTTGAGAATTCTAAAGGTATGAGCGAGTATGCAAGTGTATTGATTGTTTGAAGAGGAAAGTGTGAGCAAATTTGAAGGATGGTCAGATATCCTTGAGGCGCAACAAAGATATATTTGATCAGGAAGGATCTAGTGTGAAGGAGAATAGAGATCTGTAATCAACAAATTCAGTTGCATCTCATTCAGGTCATTTCATTGTTACTTTCTTACAATTGTAGCATTGATTCCAAAATCTCTTAAGAGAGTTGGTTTAGCAGCCATTTGTAAATCCTCTAACAAGGTGACAATTCCATTGAACTATTCTAAAGACCTTTTGCAAGGCCACTCCTAACAGGGTGATTAAATCCTCTAACAAGGTCACACCTAATAGTGTGTTTTGTAATCTTTAACCAGGTTGGCTCCTAACAGGGCTCACTTCAGAAGAGTGAAAATCAGTAGCTAGTTACTTGGTGATTTTTTTCATATTGGATTTCCACATTAAATTTGTTGTCTCATGTGTTCATGTTATTTCTTTTATGCTTGGATGTTAATCACTGCGAATCTTTAAGATCTGTTAAAGTTAACATACATTGCATTTACCGAGTTACAACATTTTAAGTATGTTTACTGAGTAACAGTAGTAAATAGTTTTATCAGACATCTAAAAGATCTGTGGATTTGTTTTTGTGGTAAATGATTCACCCCCCCCTTAGTTACTCCATCTATATTTCCAACAATTGGTATCAAAGCTTTTGGTGCTTATAGGAAAGGTTTCAAGGACCTAAGCTAAAGATCAGGATGTCTTACAAGAGAAAAATTTCAAGGCTTAATAGAGATAACTTTTTAGCATGGTAGGGTCTCATGAGGCTTCATCTGGCTTCCATTGGTGATACAAGATTGAAATACCTTGATGAAGAATACACAACTCCTTCTGGTACAATATCTATTAATGAAATTGCTGAGAAGAAGACTCATAACACCATGATGATACACATTGCATCTGCTCTAAGCTATGAAGAATTTGATGACATCAAGGATTGCAAAATTGCCTTTTCTATGTGGAACAAGTTGAAGGATATCTACGGTGGTGATCACAATGTGAGGAGTGCCAGAGCAGAAAGCCTAAGAGGACAATTTGATCAGATGAGAATGGGAGAGGATGAAAACATTGCCAAATATGTTGAAAGGATCAAAGCAAGTGTTGGTGCAATCAAAGCTTCTAGAGGAGAGATAAAGGAAAAAACAATTGTAAGTAAAGTTTTTAGAACATTGCTTCTCATTTATGCAATTAGAGTAGCTGCAATTCAAGAAAGAAGATGTGAAACAAATCATAAGATAACTTTGGATACCCTAGTAGGAAGATTGACAACCTTTGAACTAGATAACTATGACAATTATATTCCAATTTCCAAGAACATTGAATCAACATGTGAGTCCAAGCTTTCACTTAAGGAAAAAGGCAAGAAAATAAAGGGCACTCAATCAGAAAGAAAAGAAGAATCAGAGGAAAGTTCTAAAAGTGATCTTGAAGTTGTTGAAGCTCTACTTGCAAGGAAATATTCTAGAGGCAGAGGAAAATAAAAAGGTAAAGTTCCTCTAATTTGTTTTTCATGTGAAGAAATTGGTCATATTGCAGCCAAGTGCCCAAACAAGCAAAGCAAGGATGAGAAGAAAGGTCACAAGTTCAATGGTAAGAAAGATTTCAAATTATTCAAGGAAAAAGGTAAGAAAACATGTTTTATAGCTAAAGATTCTGATAATAGTGATGATGAAATAGTTTACATTGTTGTGAAAGATGAATTTGATGATGATGAAGAAGATAAGATGGCACTTATCTCTCATGTGAGCAAAAATGATACATGGATCATGGACAGTGGTTGTTCACATCATATGACTAGTGAGAAAACACTTTGAGGACTATGATGGTGGTAGTGTAAGGTTTGGAAACAATAAACCTTGTTGCATAAAAGGAAGAGGCCAAATCTCATTAACCAAATAACTTGTATGTGATAATGCCTATTGGGTTGAAGGACTAAAACATAATCTGTTGAGTGTGGCACAGCTAATCAATGTTGGATCCAAGGTGGAATTCATGCATGGGAAGGCAAGACTGCTAGATGACAAAGGAAAGCTAATTGGATTAGGCAAACAAGCAAAAGGTAACTTGTTTTATCTCGATCTTAGTGAGTGCTCATGTTTTATTGCTCAAGTTGAAGAAAGTTGGTTATGGCACATAAGGTTATGTCATGTAAACTTTGATATCATGGTGAAAATAAGAAAATTTAGGAACGTAAGAGGCATTCCTAGTTTGAAGAAACTTGATGTAGTTCTATGCAATAATTGTCAGATTGATAAAATGGGAAAGACTAACTTTAAAAGTAAAAACTATCAGTCTAAAGATATTTTTAAAATTATGCATACTAATTTATGTGGATCTATTGGAATTGAGAGCTATACTAGAGAAAAGTTCTTCATTCTTTTTGTTGATGACTACTCTAGAATGATGACTGTTATGTATCTAAGAGAGAAGTCAGAAGCATTTGAGAAATTCAAATGGTATTTGGCAATAGTAGAAAAGGAAACAGGAAAAAGAATGAAATGCTTAAGATCAGATAGAGGTGGTGAATTCATCTCCAATGAATTCAATAACTTTTGCATTAAAAGAGGAATCAAAAGACAAGTATCAACTCCTAGAACTCCCGAGCAGAATGGAATAGCTGAAAGGAGGAATAGATCTATCATGGATTGTGCAAGGACTCTAATGATTGAAAAGAATATTGCTATCAAATACAGGAAGGAAGCTATCAGCACTGCAGTTCATACCTTAAACCAAGTACAACTGAAGGACTCATTCAAAACCCCCTATGAGTTATGGTATGACTATAAACCCAATGTAAGTTACCTGAATGTATTTGGAAGTAAGTGCTATATCTTGAAAGAATCTAGAAAAAGGAAATTTGATGTGAAGGTTGATGAAGGTATATTTTTGGGATATTCTTGCAAGAGTAAGGCATATAGATGTTTGAATTTGTCTACTCACAAAATTGTAGAAAGTGCACATGTGAAAGTTGATGAGTTTGTAGAAAGGACTGAAGAAGAAAGCAGAAAGGAACTAGAAGATTATAGGAGATTTTTTTACATTGAACCTGATACATTGCCAGACACATCTGTCAATCAGGAGACTTCTACTTCTTAGTCTTCCTCAATCACTGAGTTGCAAGAAGTTCAAATTGAGTCACAAGAACCTGAGCCACATTCTGAAGCTACCGAGCCAATACCTACCGAGTCTGAGCAGCCAGAACTTAAAGTTGAAGTTCAAGAGGATGACAATACAATTCATTCAAGAGGCAAGGAAATTGTAGTGGCCAAGTATGTCAGGAGGCATTATGCACCAAATTAGATTATTGGAGATAAATCCAAAGGTACTATGACAAGAAGTAAGCTAAAAGGTACTTGTTTACTTGCTGATTTTGAACCTAGAAATGTCAAATATGCATTGGAAAATGAAAGTCAGATTGAGGCTATGAATGAAGAGATAGAGCAAATAGAGAAGAACAAGACCTAGACTCTTGTACCTAGGCCTAAAGATAAAAATGTGATTGGAACAAAATGGGTATTTAGGAATAAGTTGAATGAAGATGATAAGGTATCAAGAAACAAAGCCAGATTGGTATGTAAAGGGTACTTTCAAGAAGAAGGAATTGATTATGGTGAGACTTTTGCTCCTATTGCAAGATTGGAAGGTGTTAGGACCTTACTTGCATATGCAGCAATTAAATGATTTAAATTATATCAAATGGATGTTAAATCAACATTTCTCAATGGTATTCTTGATGAAGAAGTCTACATTGAATAGCCTAAAGGTTTTGTTGATCTAGACAAAAGGGACATGGTCTATAAATTACACAAAGCATTGTATGGTCTGAAACAAGCCCCTAGAGCATGATATGAGAGATTGCAAAACTACCTTATTTATATTGGCTTCCAGAGAACTAATGATAACAATAGTTTATACATCAAGGAAGGACTAGATAACAAGATTATTTTGGCAGAAATATTTGTGGATGACACTTTGATTATAGGGAATGAATGATCTATGCAAAGAATTTTCAGAGCAAATGAACAAAGAGTTTGAAATGTCTATGTTTAGTGAGATTGAATTCTTTATTGGTCTTCAGATTTAGTAGAGCAAGAATGGTATCTACATCATTCAGTTTAAATACATCAAGGAGATACTCAAGAAGTTCAGTATGGAAGACTCAAAACCAGTTGGAACTCCCATGTGTACTAGACTAAAGCTTACCAAAAGATGATGATTCAAAAGAGGTAGATTAGACCTTATACAAATCAATGATTGAAAAATTACAGTATGTAGTTCATACAAGGCCTGATATTGCTCTTGCAATTGGTATAGTGGCAAGATTCTCGAAAAAACCCAAAGAAAATCATATGATGGTAATCAAAAGAACCTTGAGATACTTCAAAGGCACTGAAGACTATGGCTTGTTGTATAAACTTGGAGGAAATCTAGACTTAAAAGTGTTTACTGATGCTAATTGGGCAGGAAACATTGATGATAGAAAGAGCACAAGTGGTGGAGCATTCTTTCTTAGCAAAAGGTTGGTATCTTGGACAAGCAAAAAGCAAAATTGCACATCCCAATTTACAGTAGAAGTAGAGTATGATGCAGCAGCAATAAACTGTTCTAATATTGTTTGGTTTAAATAGTTTTTGGAAGACATGAAGGTTGAGGTCAAAGAACCAATTGTTATGTTTTGTGATAATACAAGTGCAATTAACATATCAAAGAATCCAGTGATGCATTCCAAAACCAAGCACATTGCTATAAAATATCATTTTGTCAGAGAATTGGTGCAGGACAAGGAAATCGGATTGGAATATGTCCATACAAAAGAACAGATTACAGACATATTCACCAAGCCATTACCGAAGGATGCATTCTTGTATCTAAGAGGTAAGTTAGGGGTCATTCCCCTATCTGAAGCTCACTAAAATAAAGTTTTAATGATGCATCAACAGGAACCAGGTTGAAGTTCTTATAGTTGATGCAACATAGTCAAGAGATCATTGCATATGAATCAATACTCAAGGTACATTGTTACTCATTTGGTATGTGTTGTCTTTGGAATGTGTTGTCAATGAGGGAGAGTTTACTGTCATATCTTTTTGAAATTTGAATTTGTTTGAGGAAGAGTTTGTTGTTTGGAGAAGAAGCTTTGTAATTCCTTCACAGAGGGAGATTACTGCATTAGAGAAGTTTGTGGCATAAAATCTAAGAGGGAGAATTTCTATCAGAGAAAGACTTGTTTTCAAATTTCATTGCACTATGACATGTTGTGTTGCCATCAATACCAAAGAGGGAGATTGTTGGATACAACTGTCTAATTGTGTGTTGTCTTTGATTTTACACAAATGTCATATCAGTTGGTAGGCAATGCTTACTGAGCTTAGTTGGTCAGCAAGGCAATTGTGTCTATTGAGCATTCCTTGAAATCACTCTACATAGATAGTGTCTACCGAGCTCACTCAGGCTCGAAGGAAAATGTGGCAGAAAGTAGTGTTAACCAAGCTCTCATGGTTAACTAAGGAAAGTTAGTGTTTACTGAGTTCACTCGATCTCCAAAGGATTTTGCAGGATCACAGTGTTAACTGAGCTTCTATTGGTTAATAGAGGAAATCATTTCAGGATCAATGTTTACTGAGTAGGGTTGACCAATGAAGGATTTTTTTATTTTGAGAAATGAAGTTCAATTATTTGAAGTATTCATTCTAGCCAACTGAGGTAATGATTATTGGTAATTGTAAGTTGTAAATGAGCTGACTTGATAATTTGAAAGGTATATATGAAAGGTCAAGTTGAGAATTCTAAAGGTATGAGCAAGTATGCAAGTGTATTGATTGTTTGAAGAGGAAAGTGTGAGCGAATTTGAAGGATGGTCAGATATCCTTGAGGAGCATCAAATATATATTTGATCAAGAAGGATCTAGTGTGAAGCATAACAAAAATCTGTAATCAACAAATTCAGTTGCATCTCATTCAGGTTATTTCATTGTTACTTTCTTACCATTGTAGTAGTGATTCCAAAATCTCTTAAGAGAGTTGGTTTAGCAGCCATTTGTAAATCCTCTAACAAGGTGACAATTCCATTGAATTGTTCTAAAGACCTTTTGCAAGGCCACTCCTAACAGGGTGATTAAATCCTCTAACAAGGTCACACCTAATAGTGTATTTTGTAACCTTTAACCAGGTTGGCTCTTAACAGGGCTCACTTCAGAAGAGTGAAAATCAGTAGTCAATTACTTGATGGTTTTTCCCATATTGGGTGTCCACGTTAAATATGTTGTCTCGTGTGTTCATGTTATTTCTTTTATGCTTGCATGTTAATCACTGCGAATGTTTAAGATCTGTTAAAGTTAACATACACTGCATTTACCGAGTTACAACATTCTAAGTATGTTTACCAAGTGACATCACTAAATAGTTTTATCAGACATCTAAGGGATTTGTGGATTTTTATTTTTGGTAACTAATTCACCCCCCCTCTCAGTTACTCCATCTATATTTCCAAAAGTAGTCCCATTTGTATACCTTGCCTGCAACTCCAATACACCCCTTAAATTTACATTTTCTTAAATAAAGGAAAATAAGCTATTTTTTAGTTGAGCATATTTAAGAAAATAAGCTATTTTGTAGTTAAGCATATTTTATGATGTAGGTATGATCTCATAAAAATGCACAGGCATCAACAAATACAAGAAGGTTTCAACCTGAAATCATTCCAGTACATACTCAGGGACAAGAACATCAAGTTACATAAAATTGGGTTTCCATTAGATATTTTTTTAGAAACAATGTAGTTTATTTATGTCACTTGTTCCTTGAGTTGGTTTCTAGATTGTTGATCCAAAATTGGTGCCAAAACATCCGCGATTGTTTTGGTGGATGAGGTGATTCGAGAAAATACATCTATGTCTAGTCTTTCTAAGCTCAACTATGCTTTTAAGAAGGATGACACCACTACTATAGATACAAAAATTGGCATTTATATATCTTTTTCAACTTGTTGTCACTATTTTATATAAAGTAGACTTTAGTAGGATGACTTCTTTCAACACTTTTCTATAAATGTATCTTTAAAAAGTATCAAGTCTCTGCAAGAAATTCAAGCAAAGTTAGCGATGGAGAAACTATTGTTGTTCTTATGAAGAGGACAATGGTTGTAACAAAATGATTACTAATTCCTGGAGTTTTCAAGTGCCGATCCTTGATTTAATCCCACTCTATTGTGGTTATAATACATTTACTCAACTTTCACCTAAATTTGATGTAGGAGTTTTGTAGCAGTTAGATGTGATCCAATTGTAATAGGAATAGGCCCAACTATTACAATACCAATAGTAGTAAATGTGACTAGATGGAAAATCAATGGCATTGATCTTTATGAGATAAATGAGGTATGTGAGTTTGTATCAACAACAATAAAATTTTCTAGATATATTTTTAAGTTCTTATGGAGCTTTTTGATCTCAAAATTTAGTTTTTATGTGGTATATTTTTGAAAGCTCTGTAGATTGTTGCTTGGGATAGAGATATGTTGATGACTCTTCAACAAAAACCTTAATTCAATATTGTTTTTTAAATCAATTGTTATGGTATCATTTTTGGTCCATTCTTTTATATATTTTCCATACCATTGCTGCTCTTTGAGATGAAGCTCTCAATATTGTTTGTTCACATCAAATGTAGCATGAAACATCATTTATGTACTTGAAATACCATATCATTTGCATATATACTGTATTGGTGCAACTTTTTTAAGGCTTATGGTCATTTTTGTATCTCTAGAAGATACTTTTAAGCCTTTCTTCCCTATGCAATTTGAGTGTATATGTCAATTCTTACTTCAAATTTGTTTCTTGAATTATTAGTTAGCATATCTTATATATCAAATCCTAAGATTTTTTTTGCTTCCACCTTACTCTAAATCATAGTTTTGTATCAATATTTGGTAACTACAACTTAAGTACATATCCCATCTAATGATAGTTCATGCACATTCCATATCTTTAAACCTTTAACAACTCAATTTGTAATAGAATAGAGAATTCTTTAAATATTCCTAGAACACAGTGAATCAAGTGCACCTACATTCTTATTGCAAAAATAGATTTTGAAATCATGATCTGGACACTTAACTAGAAATGTAGATATTATCTCCAATTTAAAATTAGTAGGGGATCCATATATGCTTGTATACAACAACCTTGAATAGTAATTTGAATCATCCAAGTGAAACACATCAACCACTCATTTTCTTTGAAAAATCTTCAAAGAAAAACATTTACCCTTATCTAAGTGATTTGAGATTTGATCTTTTAATGACTTTTTTTTAGAAGCATGTGAACTCCATGACCAACAATAATCATCTAACATTCATAATAAATCCTCTCCTTACAACTCCATTCCATTTGATTGCAGTTAATAAATCTAAATCATATATAGATCCACTTAGCAACTTGACTCCATCCAGATAGCCAAATCTTGCAATCCTAATTGTGATGGAGGATGCAAATCATGATGGTTAACAAACCATAATGAAAATATCCTTTCAAGCACTACACCCACCTTCCTCTTCCCTGTTAGATACATCCACAATATAAAATAATTTCCTCAAGCTTGTTAGATCTTATTCTTCCACTAAGTCACTCTCTTTCTATACTCTAATGAATTTCAAATATTAGATAGCTTTCTCGGCCCCAAACAAAACAATGAGAACCAAAGTTCCCAGTAAACACATTTCCACAAAACTATGGTCATCTACATAAATGTAGGAAGTTAAATTTTTCTTTAGGAAAATAAAATAACACCACGTACGTATGAAATGCATCAACGACCATGATCAAGGACAACCTTACCCATGATAGACAAGGGACTCTGAACCCACTATAGTACTACTCTGAAACACATTGACATTTAATAATGATTGTAATTGTATTTCTGTGTTTGTCATCTTATTTAATATCAATAAATTTGGAAAACTACCCATTTATTTGGCTTTGGTTGCATGTACATCCATCTACATACAACAAAATTATGAGGCCATCATGAATGGTTTAAGAATAGGAATGACTTGAACCTGCTAGGTACAAGTGCTAGTATATGATGAATCAATATTTCAAGCCACACTTTAATATATATTTTGAATTATTAAATGATTTTGTGTCATGTCTATGTGCTTCTAAATTGTGTTGTCAAGTGAAGCTATGTGATATGGTTACCTAATAAAGTCCTCTAGTCATGATTGCATTACATGGTATTAAAGTTGATAAGCTCATTGAGGATGCATGTGAGAGGGATATAGTTGGATGAATTGTATTGAAAGATTCCTATTATTGTGAAAAAGGGTGAGAGTGTGTTTGTCCACCAATAGAGGTAAGACTAGGCTAAAGATGCAGAGTTTCTATACTAAGAGAGATGGTAGATGAAGCATCTTCCAAAAATTTTAATTGGGTAGATGATAGATGTATGTGAGCGTGTAGTTAGGTTGTAGATTGTGTTAGGGTTGATATGTAAGATATGTCATAAAGGAAGAGAATAGGTTTTTTTCCTACAACATGGGCATTATGAATTCTAATATTGGTAAGGAGGAAAAAATATACAAATAAAATATTAATGAGATGAAGGGGTTGTTGAGGAGTTTGAAGGAAGCCAAAATGACAATAGGAAAAATGAGAGAGGAAAACTTGGGTACAAATGGGTCCTACTATTTTTGTGATAAAAAATTATGTGTTGGCATAGCTATATGTGTAGTGAAGGATGATGATGCAAGAGGAAAAGTTGTAACAACATGCATTAGTGAAGGCAAGAATGTGTCTATCATTGAAATTGTGTGCATGGATGAGAAGCTATATAGATTGAGAAGAGTGGGATTGTAATAGAATAAGAGTCATAAACTACTACAACAATAGTTGAAGAAGGGGATGATGACATGAAATACATTGAGTGTCTACCTTAGAATGGATATGGA
This sequence comes from Cupressus sempervirens, assembly GCA_028749045.1. Lineage (NCBI taxonomy): Eukaryota > Viridiplantae > Streptophyta > Pinopsida > Cupressales > Cupressaceae > Cupressus > Cupressus sempervirens. The sequence goes on from CM053786.1 coordinate 547,877,137, forward strand.
GGGGTTCTTATTTATTAAAATTAGGAAGTTGTTGTAAAAATGATGAAGGAAAGAAGATTGAAGAAGATGTTAGTGCAAATTTGTATTTGGGTGTTACAAAGGATGGTGTAGTTGTGACATAGAGGGTAGAACACTAGAAAGGAAGGCTATCTTGTATACTGGGTTGAAGCCCATTAGAGAGATAAGAGGGATCAATGAAGGTAAGGATATGAGGAAAGTTGAGTGGAATAATATTTGGAGGAAAAGATCAAGAAATGGTGGCTAAGTTTCATAAGAGGACAAGATGGGGAATAGTGTTACATTGATAACTATGATGGACATATGAGACTAGGGGGAAAATGGAATAAAGATAATAGTTTGTGGAGGAGGATGATACTTGTCTTCATAAAATATTATGGAAGAGGCTGAGAAAAAAACTCTTGATGAATTTTTCTCAAGGGTAAGTGCAAAAAGTTGTGGCACCAAAAGGGGGTATAAGATGCCACTTTTATGCTAAAATCAACAATTTTTGAACTTCTATGAGAATTTGAAGATAGTTGCACTAAAAATTTCAAGATATGACTAAAAAAGGAGTTGTAGTCCTCTGAATCTAGTTTCTAAACTACTATTTAAAAAAAAATGGTGGAGTTTAAGGGCCTTAAAAAGGGGGCCACAAAAAGTGGTGCTTCTTTTTTAGTAAAAACACAACATAGTGTGAAGTGTGGTCCCCCTAAAATCCTATTTTTCTTGGAAATTGTTTATTCTCTCTGGTTAGAAGTTAACTAACACCATATAGTTTATCCCATATTTTTTGGGTAATTGTTAAATGTGTATATGTATTATGAATTTTGTAAGTGAACACATCCCAAAAATGTGAAACTTTTGTGTGCTTCCCCTCAAAATAATTGAAAACTAATAAAAAATAAAAGTAATTTTAAAAAAGTTTTTAGAATGAAGTCTAGTTTATAAAAAACTAGCTTGTTGCAAAATCAAATGAAGGAGCTAAAATCTAACCCCCAAATACTACAAGCCATTTTTACAAAGAAAGTGGACATACATTGAAAAAAATATTAGTTGAAAGGCTTAAAATAGTCTAAGTTCAAAATAAATTATATGGTTGCATAGCTAACATAGATATCTACAATATCATATAACATGATTTTATCAATATTCAAGCATGGTGAAACCCGATGGAGAGCACATAAGAAAAATCATGCATTTTTTGGTATGCTTGTTGGAAATAATGTTTGAGACCAGTTTGAAATGACCAAACCTTGGGTTGGATCTCCAATGAAAATCCAAACCTTAGGCTTGGTGAATTTGAATGCATTACGAAACATGTACATGCAATTTCATGTGCCCACTATGCAAACAATTATGTGATCACACTATAGTGCGTGTGTGCTACTCATGCCATGTATATAGCCAAAAGAGAGGGAGGTAGGTAGAGAGGGTGATAGGAAGAAATATCTAGTAGATGAATGGTAAAAAGAGATGAAGAGAGAGGATATGATGGAGAGGAACAAATATGGTGAAAGAGAGGGAGTGAGAGAGCACATGTATCTATGATAGAGGAAATAGTGAGTGAGTGAGAGAGAGCATCAAAGAGAACATGGATGGGATAGAGAGAGTAAGAGAGAACAAATAAGATGTAGATAGAAGTGAAGAGAGAGGATAGGATGGGGAGAGAGAGATGGAAAGAGATAGTGAGAGAGAGAGAGAGAGAGAGAGAGAGAGAGAGAGAGAGAGAGAGAGAGAGAGAGAGAGAGAGAGAGAGAGAGAGAGAGAGAGAGAGAGAGAGAGAGTTCAAATAGGTTATCAAAATAAGAAGATAGAGAGTGTATAGGATGTAGAGAGAGTGACTAATAGAGAAAGAGATAGAGCATAGGATGGATATAGGAATTCAAAAGAGAAACAAGGATGGGATGGATAGTGAGAGAGAGAGAGAGAGAGAGAGAGAGAGAGAGAGAGAGAGAATGGAATGAGATAGAAAGAGGTTAGGAGTTGGTGTGAGAATGAGAGAGGTTAAGAGTTAGTAAGAGAGAGACTAGGAGTTAGTGAGTGAATGAGTGAGTGAGTTTGTGTGTGAGAAAGAGATAGAGGGAGTGAGAGAGATGATAGAAAGATAAAAAAACTATGATAATACTCTTACCTACCCATTCACTCCATGTTTGGAAAATAATGACTGTTTATTTTAGACCATGATTGATTATATTGGATGGAAAATAAAATCTTGATTTTCTACTATTATTTTAGTTGCATTATGTTGTAGATCTCTTCAATATCTTTCCAACACATTTTGAATGGAGTCAATTAGAGCGCGAATGTGAAAGTTATGTCTTCCAGAGTGGAGCTTATTTTTATTCTTCAAATCTCGATTGGATTTTGAATAACCCAATCAAGTTTTGCATAACCCAATCAAGTTTTGAATAGATTTTTCATCTTGGAAACTCAATTGTGTTTTGTTTTTTTATGTATTTTTGCTAGGCTTGGTAGCCAAGCCTAGCTACTTTTTGAAATTTCATATAACAAGATTGGGTTATGAATAACTCGATCGAGTTATTCACGTTTTTAGTTTTTTAGTTTTTTTTTTTGCGGTGTCCACTAAATTGTACACCATATTGGTGCACCTACCCAATTTGTGAAAAGTTGTTTGAACTAAGTTGTGTATTTGTGAAGTTATTTAAGTTTGAAAAACCCTAGATTACAAAGTATGCCTTCATCTGCCTCTGCAAGTGAGGAGGAGTCATTGAAGGACAAAAATCCATAAAGAGTTCATAATGATGCATGCCCTCCATGTAAGTTCAAGGCATATCTTGGCATTGCATTGATAGGCGATTCATCAAGAGATTTATCTATGATTCCACCTAGAGTCATTATGGTACATGATGTCAGATCATGTTATATATGCAAGATTAGAGAGATAATCAATTTTGAGTTAAGGAATGCTTATGACAAGCTATGTAAAAATGGGATGCTAAAAGATGAAAACAAGGTCATTTATGAGAAAAGGTTAACTCGTTCCCTAGTGCTTTCAAAATTATTTAAAGTTGAATGGATAAAGATTGTGCTGAGTAGGTTACACGATATGAAGCTATGGTTGGAGAATGGATAAATCAAGATCACAAAGTCTATTATTCATTATGAGATTGGTTACCCTATTTTGGGCAGAGTGAAGATTGTTCACTACAAGCTAGGGATGTGATTGAAAACCTCACAAATACTAAGTGGAATGGCCAAGGTATTTCAATCAACATAATTGAGGATCCACTAATTGAGTTTGTAGTTCATGTTATTGCTCATAAGTTTTATCGGTCAGGATGACTAAACAAAGTGCCATGTGTAGCTATTGACATGGGATACAAATTGGTAAAAATGACCACATCCATGATTTGGCCAAGTTGCAATTGATACAACTTGTTGAGAATGTTGGAGATATAAGGAAAGAAAAGAATACATCTTATAAGTTTGGCTCTCTTATCAAATGACGTATATTTTTTCTATGTACAAAAATCTTTTCCCACTATTGGAGATGTTGTTTGGGATAAAACCAGACAAGTGACATAGCAGATTAATAAATTTATTTCTTAGATAGATGAGAATCTTGAGACCATTATGGATGGTTATTTTGTAGACTTCAAGAGGAAGATGAAGAATAGGTTCAAGATACCTAAGTTAGTCATTGATCATTAGTATGATCACATTTTTTTTTTGTTGATACAGATTATACATATATAGGCTATTATACAGAGGGTGGCATAACTAAGACCTATGAATTATGAAGTAAATATTGATGAAGTATCAGTTGCTATCACAACTTTGTTAGCAGAGGAGATTGACAAAAATGTTGAGCCATTCAACGCATTTGAGACTACAAAAATCAAGATGATGATGCAAACCAAGGTCCCTAAGATGGACACAAAGATAAAGAAGATGATCTAAGACTTGGAAGGTAAGCTTGGAGATATACTACTTTAGATTATTGAGGTTAAAGGCAAAGATCTTAGTATTGATGAAGATGATGGAGAAGAAGATGAAGGAAAATGAGAATAACTTGTTGTTGCTAAGCCTAAGGCAGCCAAAGGAAAAAAGGTTGTTGTACTTGAGCCAAAGGTGAAGAAGAACTTGAAGAATGTGGAAACCAAGCCCACTATTACACTAGAAAGAGCCACCAGGTAGAGATCCAAGGTAGCAAGTCTTGCAGCTACCGAGCTAGTAAGAAAAGGGCTAGTAAAGATTACAAGGCCAATTAAGGGAAAAAGTCCTAAGAAGAGGACATTTGATGCTACAAGGTTTGAGAAAGGATAGTATTAGAAGAAGAAGCCGAGGAGAAAGTATTTGTCAAACCAGATGTTGATGAGGATGATGAGGCTAAGCAAACCAAGTCATATGACATGAGCCAATTTAAGATTGTGCGAAGGAAGGAGCCTCAAGAGATTGATAAGGTATGTGAGAGTATAATGAGTTTAACAGGATTAGCTATTTTAAAACGTATTAAGTATGCCACTTTAGAGAAGAATGATAAAGAGAAAGTAAAACAAGCAGTTGTAGATATGATGGTGAATTTTAAATATACACCAATTGAGTTAGGTAAATAAATTCCAGAAGAGCTATACAATAAAATATATGCAAAATGGAAAGGGTTTTGAATATATAGAGGAAAATGAGAGAGACTATATTAGCCCAAATTATGCCTGATTTAGGAAAACAACATATATCAATAGCTATGAGAGACTATAGCAATAAATTTGTGCCAAAGACAAGGGCATTTAAAATTTTGAGAAATAAAATTGAAGAGGTTGTTCAAGAAAGTAAGATAGTATGGAAGAAATTTTTTGGACTGATGCTTGTAGATGTAGAGCAAGAAGAAAAGATGCATGGGGAGTTGAGTTGGATAATAAAGAAGATATCTATAATGATGTTGATAAATTAGTAGACACTGTTCAAAAGATGGCACATGAGAGTGTGAAGTAGGATGATGTAGTCACAATAGAATATGAGACTCTACATAGTAGAATGCCTAATGTGACTACAATTGAACAAGAGCTAGAGAAGGAGAAGTAAGATCCTAAATCAATAAAAGATGTATTGATGGACATCAATCTAGTAACTGTGCAAATTAGGGAATGTCCAAAGATTGGCGATCAACAAAAATCTCAATAGGTAATAGTGAATCTAATTGATACATATCAAGTTATTGTTGAAACTAATGTGCATGTGTCATTAGAGGCACATGATGTTGCAGTTGCCGAGAAGAAGAGTGAGAAAACACATTAAGAGAAAGATAAGGAAGAAGAGAAAAAAGATCAAGTAGAGTAGTCTACTACTGGCAGTGAAAGGAAAAATATCTTAGGACCTCTGAATGAGGGAGAAAAGGAGAAAGTGCAATCAAGTTCAATTGGTGAACTTGTAGTGACCAAGGAATAGATTCAAGGAATCGAGGGTACACAAGAAGTTGTATCAAAGACCGAGTCTAGATCTCTCAACACAGACCATACAAATATCTATGCCAAGCTCCAACACTCCTAGCAAAAGGATCAAAAGGAAGAATGTCCAGTCCCCTAGTTTATTTCAAGCTAAGCTTTTTACTCTTGATGAAGATATTGTCATACCAGATTGGGACAAGATAACATTAATAGAAGAACATATAATTTTTTTGAGTGAATTATTTGCTAGGAAGGAAGAAAAAAATGAGTTGAGGAGAGAGGACCAACAAAAGAAAATAAAAAAATAGGTGCTATATGATATCAAGGATATATTTGTTTTTGATATAAAAGTAGCCAAAACCAAGGGGTTGGTCCTTTACAATAGTGGTAAAACAATCAGAAAATAACCAATAGATAGCCACATAGACCCCTAATGATTTACATCAAAAACATAATTAACAACATAACAATAATTATCAGTACTAGAGTTCAAAATCTTAAAACAAAAAAGTTAATAGGAGGCATGTAGGTGGTCATCACATCATACCGCCTACATCTAATATCCAAGTTTAATAAAGAAAACAAAATCATCACCATAGGATGGAGATGAAAAACAATAGAGAACCAAAAAAATAACATGCACTGGGAGGCCACTAATTGGTATCTTTTTTCTTTCCCTTCCCAACAAGGATAGATTTGTTGATTCTTTTGTTATTGATAATTTAGATGAAAATGATCCTATTGTTGAGTAATTGATTAAAATTGTAGAGAAAATGATTGATCAATTCATTGATGTTGATGAAAAATTGATGCAATGATTTGAGAAGAAATTTGAAAAGAGAGTATTGGAAAATGTTACAAATGAAATAGCTATAAGAAAGGTTGAGTTATCCAAACTTGTGACCAATTTGGAGCAAGTTTCAAATAATGTAAATATTATGTTCAAAAAATTGTGTGATTGCTCCACCTACACAAAGTACATTAGATAAAGGATTGATCAACTAGAAGCTAACTTATAGTATAGTGCCAATATATTTTCATTAGATGTTGTTTCAAGTGTTGCACATCTATCCAAGATCAATTTTCAATAGGCAAGGCTCATTGAACTAACTATTGTATATAATAGAATAAGAGCAAAGTTGATCTCAATTCAAGCCATGATGACACCTCATCTTGAGGTTATGTAGTTTCATTTGAAGAAAGAAAAATATTTAGTCCATGTAGATCCAAATTTTTCATTTGTTGATAGTCTGGTATATCTTGTTGTGAAATTGGAGGTAGAGATTCAATCTATTGAATCCATTTAGACTGATTGGGGCAGTACTTTAAGTGGAATTTTCTAGCTTCACAAACCATTTTTGGATCAGTTTGGTGTGACATCCACTCCCTAATAGCTATGCATGAGAAAAATAAGGGGGGAATGTAAAGAATAAAGGGGGAAAATGACTATTGTGAAGAAAACAAAGGGGAAATGAGAAGAGAACAATTTTTTTTTGAAAATTTGAAGTTTTCTATGTCTACACCAAGTGTGGAGTCATAACATGTACATTGTAAACTCAGTGAGGTATGGATTATATTATAAGGGGGAGTACTTGTATTTCAATTTTGTATTGAATAGTTTTTAAAAGTTCACGATGAAGTGTTTTTTCCACTAATGTCAAAAGGGGGATTTTTGATCCCTAAGCCATGTTGTCTATTAGTGTCAAACACTTAGTCATGTACAAGGTAGGGTTATTTGGTCATAATTGTGACTGAGTCATCTTATATAGGCTAAGCCAAGGAATGAACACATACATATTCCAAGTCATATTTTGAGCAGTAGTTACTACTGAGTGAGCTAATGGTTGCCGAGTACTCCAATGCATGTTGAGTGATACATTGATTGTTGAGCTTATTAAAGATCTATTAGAGATAACAATGAATGCCAAGTTAGTCAAAGTTTGGTGGATGTTGAGTGTTATAGAAGTCACATTATTCAGTTCATGCCAAGCATAGTAAAGGTTGAGGGATAGCATGAAGAAATAATTAATGCTGAGTAGTAGTGTGATGTAAGTGTCGAATAATGTAGTTTCACATTTTTGTTTGGAATGGCATTGCATATTATGTTAAGGGTAAAAGCACAAACCTGTGTCACCTTTTATAAAGAAAAAAGATGTCAGAATGGAACTATTCAACTTTAATGACATTAATGATGGTACATGTGTTTAGAATTTGAAGATGTTGTAAACTGATGATATGTGTACAATTGGATGAATTTTATGCCCATAATTTTTATAATTTTTTTGAGTAAGAATTTATTCATTTAAAAAAAAATTTAAAGTACCTTTTTAAACTATGAAATATATAGGGTATAGTTCTCATCAAACAAGTATATGAAAATCATCTTTTTTGTTCTAATTTGAAAATATCTTATAGATTAAATGTATAGCTAGGGAACGAAAAAGGAAATAATTATTTTTTATGTATATTTTCTTTGTTATAAGTACTCAACATTGACCTTATCAGGGGCCTTAATGGAGCCCATAAACAAGAAATTATTAGGAACCTGATTAGAGATCAGAGACCAGACATCTTGATGATCCAGGAAACTAAGATGAAAAAGGATTTTTTGGGGAAGATTAAGTTTAGCAACTTGATGAGTGGGGAGGCTTCAGGCTTTGATGGTGCCTCTGGGGGTCTGTTGACCCTTTTTAATACCAAAAATTTTAGAATGGAAGTGGTCTACAATGATGGTAATATTCTTTTGTGCAAAGTTTTTCATTTCCCTTCCAATGATTGATGGTTCCTAACGAACTTATATGCTCCTAACAATAAGAGAGAAAGAAAGAATTACTGGATCAAAGCTCGAAGTCTAGTGCAGAGTAGCAATTTAAAGAAAGGAATTATTATGGTTGACTTTAATACTCTGCTGTTGGATGAGGGGAAGAAGGGTGGTCAACCCTCGGACTGGGAAAGAAAAATTGACCTTGCAAACTTCATTAATGGTCTGGCTTTTTTGGATATGGACCTCATGGGAGGTGCCTTTACTTGGTCAAATAAATGCATTGGTCAGGACTGTATTTAGGTCAAACTAGACAGAGCTCTTATTGATCTCGAATGGCTGAAGACCTCCTCTTGCAAATTAGCTATTTTGCCCAGAGTGGGTTCTGACACTCCCCTATTTCCCTTTTGGTTGTTCTTATAGGTCTCATTTTGAAAAAATGTGGACCTCCCACCCTGACCTTTTAGACAAGATTAAGCTTTGGTGGAGTATTGACATGGAAGGCATAGCTATGTTTAGGGTAGCAAGAAAACTTAGCAATGTTAAAAGGAGGTTAAAGCTTGGAACAAGTCTGATTTTGGCCATATTTTCTTTGAGAAGGAAGTCCTAAACGACAATCTTTCTGCTATCCAAATCTCAATTCAGGAGGAAGGGTATGACAAGTTAAACAGGGAGGTTGAGTTGTCTATCCTATCATATTTACACAATATTATCAATAAAGAGGAGAAGTTCTGGAGACAAAGATCTAGGGTAAACTGGCTCAAAGAGGGAGATCAGAATACAAAGTTTTTTCATCTCACCACTCTTAAACACCGTGCTAACAATAGAATTACAGGTTTAAAGAAAGGACATGGATTGCTGACCAAGGATGAGGAAATATCATTTGAGGCTTTTCTTTTTTCTCCTCCCTGTTGTCTTGGGATCCTTTGCTTTCCAAAGTGGACCAGGATGACATTGTCTCTTGTATCCCTAAGGTCATCCTTCCTCACCATAATAAACTACTGTGTGCCATTCCCTCTAAGATGAAAGTTAAAGAAGCTCTCTTTTCTCTGCCGGCTGATAAATCCCCTGGCCCTGATGGCTTCCTGTCTTTCTTTTTCCAAATGTTTTGGCCTATTTTGAGGAAGGATGTGGTTCAAGCTGTTCAGGAATTCTTTGGGGCTAGAAGCATTCTTAAGGAGATAAACTCTACTTTTTAGTTCTCATTCCTCAAATTCCTGGAGCCAATCCCTTGGACAAGTTTAGACCTATTAGTCTTTGCAATTCTTTCTATAAGATTATTTCGAAGGTTCTTACTTCTAGGATGCTCAATCTCCTCCCTCTAATTATATCTCATCAACAAACTAGTTTTGTCCTGGGTAGACAAATTTTAGACTCCATAATGATGGTGCATGAAGTGATTCACTCCATGGAAGTGGGAAAAAGAGAAGGGATGCTACTTAAACTAGATCTTGCTAAAGCCTATGACAGGGTCAACTGGTCTTTCCTAGATAGAGAGCTCAAGGATTTTGGGTTTGATGACAAAACTTGTAAGCTAATATCTCAGCTGGTGTCTACTTCTTCTCTTACAGTTTTAGTGAATGGATCCCCCTCCGATTTTTTCAAACCCACTCGTGGCCTTCGTCAGGGTGATCCTCTTTCGCCTATTCCCTTCATTATCTTGGTAGAATGTTTAGACATACCTATTAAGAAGTATAAGAAGGAAGGGAGTTTCAAAAGTTTTAAACTTTCTTCTATAAGTGCCCCTTTTTCTCATTAGCAATTTGTTGATGATACCATTATCGGAGGGGAGGCTTCTGTTAAGGAGGCTAAGGCTATGAAGGACATCTTGGATATCTACTCCAGAGGGTCAAGGTAGCTCATCAACTGGGATAAGAGCTCTATTTTCTTTATCAACACCCTCGAGGACAGACAGAAGAAAATCTCCAAAATCTTGGGATGTAGTGTGGGGAAGCTTCCCTCTACCTATCTTGGGCTTCCTTTGGGCATGAATCCTCCTAATTCTTTCTGGAATGACATTATGGACAGATTTAGTAAGAAGCTGGTTGGTTGGAAAGGGGATTCTCTTAGCCAAGATAGAAAATGCCAACTGGTTAAATCCACCCTTCAAAACTTGCCTATCTATGCTTTGAGCCTCTTTGTGATCGCTGTGAAATTTGATGAGAAAATGGAAAAAATTCAGAGAGACTTCTTATTGATGGGGGCTGAAAAGAATAAAAGGTATCCTCTTGTTGCTTGGGAAAAATTTTACCTCCCTAAGAAATACGGGGGTCTAGGCATCAGGAAGCTAACTCACCTCAACAAGGCTCTTTTGGCTAAGCAAATATGGCGTATCTTCAGGAACATAGGGGAATGGAGAGACATTATGGAAAACAAGTATATTAAGAGACCCTCTAAATAGTTTACCCTCTTTAGTGAAGAAATCCCAAGAGGATCTGCTATTTGGAATGGTTTTTTAAAGGCCAAGGACCTGACTAATTCTAGAGTTTCTTGGAAATTGAGAAATGGGGAGGATATCCGGTTTTGGTCCGATAGTTGGCTCATTCAGGGCCCCCTTATGAACAACCCCATCTATCAGGTCTGGATGAATGACTGCATTAACCATTTTGGGTAGAAAGTTAGTAACTATAGGAATGACCAGGGATGGATAGACCTTTTCGCCATCTCTGAAGATCTTAATCCTATTATGATTTTCCTAAACTCTATGGCCCTAAATAAAAACAAGGACGAGTTGGTCTAGGGAGATAATGCCAATGGGCAATATACTGCCGCCTCTAGGTACTCAGCCCTTTGGAGATTAAAAGAGATTCCTCCTTGGTCAAGGGCTTGGATTCCTGACCTCATTCCAAAAATTAATATGTTCTATTGGCTGGCTCTACAGGAAAAAATCCTTACCTAGGATAACCTCATAAAAAGAGGTCATATTATGCCTAGCAGATGTGAGTTATGTAAACATCAGATGGAGACTGGCAATCATTTGTTCATTCATTTCTCTTTCTCTAGGGAGGTTTGGGTTTCCCTCACCCAGGACTTGGGATTCAGCTGGTGTGTGCCTTTTAACCTCCTGGATCTCTTCTGTCAATGGAAGTGTATGTTCAATGGGTCTCAACTTTAGGAATTAAGTTCCTGGATCCTGCCTCATTTCTGTTGGAGCATCTAGAAGGAGAGAAATAATAGAATCTTCAAAGATAAAGAGGAGCTAGCTAAAGTGATAGGAAATAATTTTTTTGCAAACATAAAGGAAAACTATTCAGTAAGGAAAGGGGGAGATATTGAATTAGGTGGTAGAAATAAAGAGAAGGCAAAAGACAAAAAGATGAAAAGATAAGAAGCCAAATGGCTTCTCCCCTCGGAAGGATGACATAGAGCCAACTTTGACAGAGCATCCAAGGGAAATTTTGGCTCTCCGAGAAGTGGAGGCATAATAAGGAATGAAAATGCTACTAGGATTGTGGCTTTTTCCCTCCCGCTGGGTTATTAAACCAACCACTTTGCGGAAGCGAATGCTACGTGTAATGCTGTCAAACTGGCTTTTGAAATTAGAGTCACTAAACTTTAGCTTGAAGGGGACTCGAACAACATAATAAAATGTATTAATGGCAACTCTTAGCCATCATGGTTGATTGCAAATCTTATTGATGAGACCCGTGAGACTCTTGCCAAATTCAGTAGAGTCCACGTCACTCATATTTTCTGGGAAGCTAACCCGGTCGCTGACAAGTTTGCAAATATTGGGGTCGAGACAAGCCAAATTATGACATGGCATCCCAGAAATACTTTTCCAGTGGAGGTTAAAAGCTTGATCGATCTGGACAAGATCCAAGGAAGTACGAAGAAGATCAACTTGCAATTATGAGAATGAAAGGATTAAGGGAAAAGGGTACTTCCCAAAAAGTTAACACGGGAAATTGTAATTGCTGCAATTTATTATAGACTAGTTGACATGCTTTGTGGGTAATTTATTACATTTACAATAGGAGCAATAGAAGGGTTAATTCTTTCTACATTCTTCTTAGTCACAGAGGATCCAATTTTTTGCAGTGCGAGGTGCATATGAGAATTGAGGGTGCACAGAGTGCAGATATGGTTGGCGAAAGGTGTAGAAAGGAGCCAGTGTGAAAAATTGAGAAATGGAAGAGCAGGGACAAAGTTTTGGAGTAGCTAGATCTGGGCGAGATTACCAGATACATAACGAAATTGCATGGCTTTGATTAGGAGGTGACCAATAGTATGATTGGTTCATGGAAGGATGGCAGAGTGAAGGTGAATGGGGTTTCTTTCATGATCATGAAGGAGGTGATTTCAACTGTTGCTGAAATCCCAATTGAGGGTTTTAAGTTTTTCAGGGACAAGAAGCTCTCGGCTAATGCTGTGTGGAATTTTGTTAAGGATGAGAAGGAACTGAAAGCCCTGAAGAAGATTGACACATACTATGTTCCTGACACCATAAAGAAACTATGGAGGTATGTTCTAAGAGCTGTTATAGAGTATATTACTTTGGACCCTAGGTTTGATAGGGCTTGTACCCACCACTTTGTTCTTTTTAATCATTTTCGACGCAGCCGTAAAATTTTTTTTCCTTTTTACTTGTTAACTTCTTTGAGCAAGGCGATGGTTAGCTTCAAAAAGAAGCCCTCTGATAACCTCATGTTGCATGAGGGGCTCCTGTTGCTTATTTATGAGCATTTTAAGGCTCAGACTATAAGCAAGGATCCCCCTCAAACTGAGAATGTGACCTCTGGTAGCTCCAACTACTCTTTAGACTCAGATGAAATCCAGAGCTTTAGCTCTAAGGATGATGTGATTTCATCTGTTGATAAAAAAGCCACCCATCAGGTCAAGAACTTGCCTTCCTCCATCACCCCCAACAGAAAAAGTCTTAGGGATCATGAGCAGAAGCATCTTGTGAAAGATGTGAAGGATGATAGTGATGAAGAGGAGGATGTGGAGATGAAAGAGGAGGAAATGGAGACGCAGGAGGAAATTAAGGAGGATCAGGGAGGGAAGAAATGCAAGAGGGAGGGTCTGGAGGAGGAGATTATGCAGCAAGACTTGGACATGTCTTCGCTACCTCTTTCTCCTATCCATATCCATGCACAACTTGAGGAACATAATTTGGATTCTAAGACTGAGGGTGGGGAAGTGCAGGTAAATAATAGGAGGAAAGCTTGGAAAAACTTTAAAGTCAAGACCTCGAAAATGGGCATTTTTAGAGAGGCCATGATCTCGTAGGTCCTTGTGGATAACCAAGAAGAGACGAGGCTTGAAGAACTCATTGACCTAGCTATTGTGGCTATTTCAGACAAAGCTAGGGAAATCGGGTTGAATCTCTTGAATAATGCCCACAATAGCATGATTGATAACTTCAGATCAATCAAGTGGCTTTTCCATGAGTTGGAGGAGGTCAAAGAGTAGGTGGGTCATATGGAGAATAACAGGAATGGAGCGAACTTTGATAAAAGAGATGACAAAGGTGAGAGGCTTAGTTTGGCAGAGAGAAGGATCAACACCCTTGAAATCTACAATCATAATCTCTCGAATCAGATGATTTCGATGCTAAGCTCCATTAATAGCAACATCATATCCTTAACAAGCTAGATCAAAGACAGAGTTATGAAGGATGATGAGGATGGAAAAGACAAGGAAGAAGCCATAATGGGGGTCGACAATGCAAAGGACAACATCAACAATGGTCAGGACCAGGAGGATCAAAGGGCACTCCAACAAGAGGCGAAGGAGAACAAGATGGCTTGTGAGGCAGCTCAAGTCATGCAAGACCTAGAGAGAAAGAATGAGAACTAATCCTTTGCTTGTTCTTTTGTTTCTTTTAGTGCCTTTTTTGGCTTTTTGTAAGGGCTTTTGCCCCAGTCATTTCATGTTGTTTCTATTTGTGGCCTTTTCTTTGGTTTTTGTCTGTCGGCTAGGCCTTGTGCTTATTTTTAGCCTTTGAACTAGAACTTATTTTTAGCCTTTGAACTAGAACTTTTTTGGCTGGGCTTTTCATGCTTATTATTAGCGTTGTTAATGTTTTAACTCTTGGGTTTTAGGGTCCCTGTAAAACCTGTTTATCTAATAAAAAAATTGACCTTATCAGAATCCAACAATTTTTTCCTTCTGCCAAAACTTCCTTATCAAATCTACATCTTTTTGAATTTTTTTTTACATATTCTTGAAGAGGACTCTCTCATCTAGAGATAAATATAAATTATTAATTTAAAAAAAAATTATTTACTATTTTTTTTCCTTTTTTAAAGTAAGAGTCTTCTAAAATTTTAAAATATCAACTTATAATATTTTGAAATTATAACATATTATAACTAATTAAAACACTTTGAAATGTATATAATGATGATATTGAATCTAAGATCTATAAAAGGGTATTTTTAGTTTTTAAAAATAATTGAGTTTTGATAGAGTAATGAGATTTGACCAAAACAGGTTTTGGTATCATAAAAGGTGACAAAGATCGGTGCTTTTACCCTTAACCATTTCTGTGGAGCTAGATGCATGTTTTGAAGATTAGGACAATAACTAATGAGGTGATTATGTATTTAGAGGGAGATCATTAATCCCTAGGTATGGCTATCTACCAATTAGAAAAATGCATGGACCAAATGACAAAAGGATTGATCCTAGATCATTAATTTGGATCTAGAAGGTTCACCCAATTATCTATCTGAGGGTCTATGACCTAATTCAATATGGATGAGATGTATGCATGTGAATAGGTGAAGATACAAGTTTTGGAGGTGAATAAGAGTGTAGAGACCAAGTAGTGGAGTGAAGCATTTTGAGAAGAGATAGAGGAGATCTATCATAGTTAGGTAATATTTTATTGCATAGAGGAGATCTATTATCAAGCATTAAAGTACTAACTGAAGGATGAGGCATTGAATATTATACCAGGTGTCTCAAGTTTTAAATCTCTTAATAGAGTAGCTTGAACAGGCTTATGTAAATCTCCTAATAGAGTACTCACTTCATTATGGTGTAAAAATCCTAACCAAGGTAGAACCTAGTAGTTCTTCTAGCCTTTAATAGGGCAAACCCATGACAAGGTAGATCACTAGAAGTGATCAAACATTGTAGCCTTAACAAGCACACTTCATTGTTATCATAGTGAAGATTTTGTGGGTATCATCCCCATTGCAATTTTACCTTCACATTGGAGGGTTTTTGTTTAACCAAATTTGTGTATTTTTAGATTAAGGTAAAATAGGTTTTGAGGAGACCCATAACACCTTACAACTAGCAAAAAAGATAAAATGATAAAAGCTCCCTAGGTTTTACATTGACCTGGAACCTAAAGTTCACAAACACATAAAAAAATGAAGTCTTACAAGGAACTGTAACCTACAAATTAATGAGTAAATTTCAAAACTAGGTTTTACAAGGACTTGGAACATAATAAAGTATCAGATAAACAAAAGTTGGAAATGAAATAGAAACAAGAAAACTAGGACCAACAACCCAACAACCAGAGACTGTAGCTAAGCTAACTCTTTGATCACCTTAGCTAAATCCTTACTAGCCACCACAATACCTTGAAGGATATCCTCCATAGCTGAACCTGGTGCAACAACAACAAATTTCTTTGTATTTTTCCTAGTTCTAGTTCTCCTACTAGGGTCACCAGATAGCTTAACTGCAATAAGGGATTTGACTTCCTTGTTACTTCTTTTACCAATACTCACAAAAACTACACACAAACTTGAGATTACCATGTCCATCCTTTGACCACTATCCTTAACTAGTTGGCGTAATTTTGTTTAATAGGCCTTTAACTTTTTAGGGATATTACCCAGCTAATTCTCCAATTGAATTCTCCTAGTTTTTTCTTCATCCAGTTTACTTTGGAGTTCTCCCATTTTTTTCTTGAGTATAATGATCTCATTATAGAGCCAAGGAAAAACCTAGAGAGAGTGTCAAATTTCAATATCTTATGGAGGAAAGACAAGTTCATCATGTTACTGTCATCTTTATTGGCCTCATCATCACACCTTTTCTTCAAATTAATGATCACATCCTAGGTACCATCTAGCTTTAACTAATTGTCTTTGTTTAAACCCTCCTAAGAAGTATTATCCTTCTCGTTCTCCTTGTTCGTATTCTGCTCTTTAATCACAAGGGTGTTATCCTCAACATTCTTTTCCTTTTCTAAGCCCAACAGGATCTTAAGCTCATTAAAATCAATTTGTGTAGGCCCTTTACTTTGAGTAGTGATATTATTATCCTCATTCTAACCCAAGGGTTTTTAATGAGATTTAGTCTCTATTTCCCCCTTATTATTGCTTTCTCCATCATCTTTTACCAAAGAAACTCCTCAACTATTAGAACACCCATCCAAGTTGGAGCTGAGATCACCAATTTCCATTTTTCTCTTGTCTTCTTCGCTTCTCTCAAAATCTATAGCTTCCTCATTAACTTTTCAAGTATTATCAACCTTAATCTCCTTTTTTTTACCCTTAATATCATTGCAACCCTCAGTTTTCACATTATAGCCTTGAATTTTTGTGAAGAGATTCTTTCCCAAGAGATTTCCTCTTCTTTTCCACTACAAGTGAAAGATTCACTGTAATTTTTCTATAGTAATTTTCAATTTACAAAAAAAGACCTTCATGGAGAACAAGCCTAGTCTCTTGCTTTCTATGGGCCTATAGGCTATTTCAAAATGAAAAATTCAAGTAAAAAGGAAAGTACAACCTATTCTTATACCAAAAATGGTTCAAAAAACACAAAATGGAATTGATGAACCCTTTTTGATCTTCCATCTAGAATAAAATACTCATGAACACAAGATGAGACATCTTGCCATATTACCATAATCTGATCCATGTCATAGAAGTCCCTGTCCTTCACAAGCTTTTTCTCCTCATCTTCATTTTTGGAAAACTTCTTGAATGTTGTATTTGATATACTAGTTTCCTTCTTGAATTTTAGACCCTCCATGGGAAGATCAATAATTTCAACAATGAACTCCTCCATCAATTCCACTATAACCCCATGAAGAGTAACCCTCTTCACAAACCAGGTCTTTAAGAAGTAATAAGTTATGTGGGGTTTAAAGTCATGTAGCTTCTCAATATACACATCCACCTCACACTTTTGTATTATATCCCACATCACACATTTAGATTTCCATTCTTTACAACTAGAAGGCTCTTACTTCCTCGACTCCTTACCCATAATGCATCCAACTCTGATAATTTTGCAAAAAATGGTAATAATCATAGAAGATGAGTTACCTTTCAACTTAAAGAATATTTTTTCCCATAATACATGCCCTATCCTATTGGTAATTATGAAAAGGTACTCCCTCAAGAAATGATAATACTCCATATAAAAGCCATCACTTTCTATATTAATCCTCAAAATCTCACATAATCTTTCCTTTGATTGCATTAGTCATGTCATAATTAATTATTTCCATTAGCTCCCTTTCTTTGCTAAGGTTGTCACTCCACATCAGCTTATCATCCATAATCATTGCTTTATTAGGAATCTAGTCAGTCACTTTATTCCCCTCTCGGTAATTATGAGATATAATTGTTGGATGATCCAATAACCACACATCTTCCCAAAACCTAACCTTTCTTCCATCCCCAACTTTCCACTTCCAACCTTTATTTAGAATATGTTTAGTACCTTGAACTGCACCCCAAATGGCAAAGGAATTAGAGATATTTGGGTAGGATAGAAAATCAGATATCGATGAAATGTTATAAAGATAATTATATTTCTAGATAGAAATCCATTCCTTATCATCTTGGTACACTCTCCATTCTTGTTTAGCTAGAAGGGATTTATTCATACTTCTAATTGATTTGATACCTCGACCACTGATGTAGAAGGATCCTAGGTTGCATTTTTATCCTACATGTTTTTTGGTTTTTTTGTTGCTACTGAGTTCATAGTGTTGACCAATTTGTAGTGACAAGAATTGTCGAGTTCCTGTTGGTGCCAAGTTATAGTATATGTCAAGAATTTCTGAGTGACAATATTTTTCTCAGTCCTTCTTTGACTAAGTTATCTATGTCTGGTTCCAGTTTGGGTTGACTTTGCGTGTATTTAATTTTTGTATTTGTGTTTAATAATTGTTGCTATCCGACTTGTGACTGTGCATGCTTTTAATGTAGGATTTAATTTTTGTGATAGGCCAACCTATGGCTTCACAATTATTTAAGGAGATTTAGGATCAAATTTTAGAGGTCAGGAGGAGTTAGTGGGAGTTAAGGATAGTTTTATCTAGAAGAGTTAGAATGCAAAGATCATCATTAAAGATCAAAGTTTGAATTGTATTGTTGGCCTAACCTGGAAGGCCTCACAGCCAGGCATGTATGTTGATAATTTGGTGAATCAATAAGTATTTTTTCTCTTCTATCTTCTTTGGTTGTTGGTCTTTGTGTTGTGTTTCCACTATTTTTATTCTTGCAGCTAACTTTGGTATTTGAGTGTGCCTTTGGTCCTAGCTTTCATTAGCCTCCCTACGTTAGGTGGTATTAGACCTTGAAGTTTTTCCTTGTGGAGATTGGATCATGTAGAACCCTAAGTTAAATTGGTTGTAGGGTAGCAAATATGAAGCTTTGACCTATAACTTGCAAAGGGTTATGATCTTTCTGGAACCTAATTATAAAGATGGTTCAAGGCAGAGGAAATGTTAAGAATGCTCTATTAGATACATTGAGATAAATTGTAACCATATTAGATGCTCTGGAGACAACCTAGAGGAGAGGAGCATATCTTGATGATATGAGTAATAATGAAGCAATAACACCAAACCTTAATCAAGATTTTGAAGAAGATCAAGATGAGGAAAGATTGTTGAGAGTATTGTCCAGGGCACATTCAAAGGCTATTGTAGAAGTTATTCCTTATGATGGAAAATTGAACAACAATGTTGTGTTGGATTGGATCTCTGATATGCATAAATTCTTTGAGTTTGAAAAATCTCCTAATAATAGGAACGTGAAAATTGAAGTTATTAGCTTGAAAGGTCATGCCTCACCGTGGTGGGAGCATTTGTAGACTAATAGACAAAGGAGAGGAAAGTAGAAGATTAAAAATTGGATGAAAATGTGAACAAGGTAAAGAAAAAGTTCCTTCCTACTGATTACCAAGTTAGCCTATTGAGGAAAATGCAAAATTTGAAACAAAGAGACATGACTATGAAGGAGTATACTAAGGAATTCTATAGATTAGACATTAGATCTGGACATGTGGAGAAAATTGCAAGGTACCCATATAGATTGAGATCTTGGATTCAAGATGAAATACATTTTATAAAATTGGAAAGTGTGGAGGAAGCATATCAATATGCCTTGAAAGATGAGATCTTGACAAAGAAGCATGAACAAAGACAAAGAGGTAGAGATGGTTGATTCCAGAGTGGTAGAGGTAGATCTATGGAGAACGTGATAGATTTGACAATACTATGCAAGATAATGGAAAATCTGAATGGAAGAATGATGACAAAAGAAAGACTAAGTGGAAAGGTGATAATTTATACCGAGGAGGTACTAGTTCTTATCGAAGAAGAGGTAATTCTTATTCTAGAGGTTTTCTGTGGTAATTATTTCAGATGTGGAAAAGAAGGGCATAGATCCTTTGTGTGTGGATCCTTTGAGAATGAACAAGGTAATAGACATGTTATGGTTCAAGGAGACATTACGGGTTCATTGAGTGGATTTGAGGTTGGAGAAAATTTGATGGTGAGAAGAACCTTATGTAATAAGGGAAGTGATAAAGAACCTGTTCTAAGGAAAAGTCTTTTCAAGAATAGATGAAAGTTGGAGTTGCAGAGGCTAAAGCATTCTAAACCCTATCATGTTTCATGGATCAAAGATGAACATACAATACTGGAAAGTGAACAATGTATAATGAATTTCAAGATTGGACATTACTTTGATGAAGTTTTATGTGACATTCTGCCTATGGATTATTGCCATATTCTATTGGGTAGACCTTGGCAATATGATAGATATGCTATACATGATGGAAGATTAAATCAATATACTCTTTGGATGAATGAGAGAAAGAAAATATTGTTGCCTTTGATTGAAAGTCCAAATGAGGTTCATTGTACTACTATGAGAATTTTCATGGGCAATGGGAAATAATTTGAAAAAGAAATGAAAAGGAACCAATTTTTTTTTTCTATAATTCCTAGAGGACCAAGTTTTGGTAGTAATGATCGAGCAAAAAAAGCTAGTAATGACCAAGTGATAGTAGAAATTGGTAGAGGCCGAGCACAAGTAAAAATTGAAAACTTGTTGAATGAGTATAAAGAAATTTTTGTAGAGGATATTCTTGATGGTTTACCACCAGTAAGAAGTATAAGTCATTTTATGGATCTGAATCTTGGATCTAGTTTTCTAAACAAAGGACCATATAGATTGACACCTATAGAGAATGAAGAACTTAATAGGCAAGTGCATGAGTCATTGCAGAAATGTTTGATTAGAGAAAGTTTGAGTCCATAGGCTATACCTACTATATTAGCACCTAAGAAGAATGGAGAATGGAGAATGGTTACTAATTCTAGAGCTATTAAAAATATGGCAGTAAAATATAGGTTTCCTATGCCGAGGATGGATGACATAATGGATTGTTTAAGTGGAGAAAAATATTTTACCATGATTGATTTGAAGAGTGGTTATCATTAGGTTAGAATAAAAGAAGGTGATGAATGAAATACTGCTTTTAAGACAAAATATGGGTTGTATGAATGGTTGGTAATGCCTTTTGGTTTGACTAATGCACCTAGTACTTTCACGAGGTTGATGAATGAAGTTCTCAAGAGATTCTTGGGTAAGTTTGTGATTGTTTATTTTGACAATATTATGATATTTAGTAAAACTAAGGAATAACATCTTGAGCATGTTAGACAAGTATTGTAGAGATTGAAATAGGAAATTTTGATGATGAACTTGAAAAAGTGTTCCTTTATGCAAGAGGAGATTGTGTATTTAGGATTCACAATTTCAGTTGATGGTTTTAGAATGGATCTTGAGAAGGTTAAATAAATTTTGGAATGGCCTACACCTGAGAAATTGGGTGAGATAAGATCATTTAATGGGTTGGCTAGTTTTTACTGGAAGTTTATAAAGAATTTCAGTTATGTTTCTAATGCTATGACTGAGACAAGGAGGGGAGATAAAAAGAAGTTCAAATGGGCACATGGAGCTGACAAGAGCTTTGAGAATTTGAAATAAAATGTTGTTGAGTTACTTGTATTGGCTTTGTCTAATTTCAATAAGGTATTTCAAGTTGAATGTGATGCAAGTGGTAGTGCAATAAGAGTTGTATTGAGTCAAGAAGGTAAACCTATTGCTTGCTTTAGTGAGAATTTGAATGATTCTAAAAGGAAGTATATAGTGTATGATCAAGAGTTTTATGCTATTGTTTAAGCCTTGAAGAAGTGGAGATATTATTTGATTCCTAAGGAGTTTGTGTTGTATAATAATCCTAAAGCTTTACAGTATTTGGGAAGTCAACATAAATTAAATCAGAGACATATGGAGTGGGTTGAGTACTTGAAGAGTTTTTCATTTTTATCAAGCATAAAAGTGGAGTCACTAATTGAATTATTGATGCATTGAGAAAAAGACATTCTTTGTTGATCAAGATGAAGGTTGAAGTTTTTGGTTTTGATGAGATGAAAGTATTATATGATACTGACCCTAATTTTTCTAAGATGTGGAGAGAGTGTAGAGAACCTAATTTGATAGATTAACTAAGTAAGTTTGATGAATATTTCATTAAAAAAGGTTTATTGTTCAAAGGAATTCAATTGTGTATACCAAGAAGTATATAAGAGTTAATTTGATAAGACATTGAGTTTTCTGAAGGAAAAGCATTATGGTGGATTGGATGGACATTTTGGAATTGATAAGACATTGAGTTTCTTGAAGGATAAGTATTATTGGCCACATTTATGTAAGGTTGTTCAAAATTTTGTAAAGAGTTGTGGAGTTTGTCAAGTTACAAAAGGAGTAAGCCAAAATACTGATTTGTATACACCTATTTCTGTTCCTGAGAAACCTTGGAGTGACATTAGTATAAATTTTGTTCTTGGATTACCTAAGACAGTAAAAGGGTATGATTCTATATTTTTTTTTGTTGTGGATAGATTTTATAAAATGTCTCTTTTCATACCATGTAAGAGGACATCAGACGTTGAGCATGTTGGTTAAATTTTCTTCAAAGAGATTGTTAGATTGCATGGACTACCAAGAAGTATTATTTCAGATAGAGACAATAAGTTTGTTTGTTACTTTTGGAGAACTTTGTGGAACAAGATGGGTACTAAGTTGAATTTTAGTTCTACATTCCATCCATAGAGAAATGGACAAACAGAGGTTGTCAATAGAAGCTTGGGTAATTTGCTGAGATGTTTAGTTGGAGATAAACTATATAATTGGGAGTTGGTGTTGGCACATGCTGAATTTGCATATGATAATTATGTGAATAGGATTATACAGAAAACACCTTTTGAGATTGTTACTAGAATGCAACCTAGAGGAATATTAGATTTGAGGGATGTTGCTGGTGAAAAAAAGAGAAGTGTTGCAAGGGAAGAATTTTCTAATTTTATGGATTCTTTGCACAAGGAAGTGAAGTTGAGGTTGGAACAAAGTAATCAAAAGTATAAGGAGAATGATGATAAGTCTAGAAGAAATCTTGATTTTGAAGTTGGCGATGAGGTGATGGTCCATTTGAAGAAAGGTAGATTTCCTAGTGGAACATACAATAAGCTGAAGATGAAGAACTTTGGACCTTGTAAGATCTTGAGGAAGTTTGACAATGGTAATGCTTATGAAGTTCAATTACCTAATGACATGGATATATCTCATATATTCAATGGTAATGCTTATGAAGTTCAATTACCTAAGATATTAAAGAGGTTGAATAGGTATTGGATTAAAGAGTTGGTAAAAGCACAAGAGGAGAATATTACTATGAGTATTTGGTGAAGTGGGAGAATAAACTAGTTGATGATGCTACATGGATTTATTAATCTGAGTTGGATTCATCTTAGGTTGTGACACTTGCATGATTTAGGATAATTATTTCTTTCAACCCTAGTTGTTTGATGCAGAAGAATCTTGGGTTGCATTGTTATCTTGCATTTTTTCTTTGGTTTTGTTGTTGCTGTTGAGTTCATAGTTTTGACCTAGTTGAAGTACCGAACATTGTTGAGTTCCAGTATGTGTCAAGCATTGTTGAGTGACAGTATTTGTCTTGGTCCTTCTTTGACCGAGTTGTCTATGTCTGGTTCCTATTTGGGCTGACTTTGTGCATATTTAATTTTGGTACTTGTGTTTAATAATTATTTCTAGTGGAATTGTGGCTATGCATGCATTTAATGTAAGATCAAATTTTAGAGTTCAGGAGGAGTCAGTGGGAGTTTCAGATGGTTTTGTCTGGAAGAGTTAGAATGTGAAGATCATCATTGAAGATCAAATTTTGAATTGTATTGTTGGTCGTAACCTAGAAGGCCTCACAACTAGGTATGTATGTTGATAATTTGATGAATCAATAAGTATATTTTCTCTTCTATCTCCTTTGGTTGTTGTTCTTAATGTTGTGGTTTTTTCATTTTTACTCTTACAAGTGGCTTTGATATCTAGGTGTGCCTTTGGCCCTAGTTTCCATCAGCCTCCTTGTGTCAACCACCTTCCATCTTAGGTTTACAAACCTTTTTCCAAGCTATTAGAGTCACTGTCTTTCTTCAGTACTTGACCAAAAAAATTTTCTCTAAATTTCATCAATAACATCTGTAAATTTAGCTAGAATTTTGAAAAGGCTTAGAGCATAGGTTGGAAGACTTTGAAAACAAGCCTTTAGTAAAGTCACTTTTTCTACTTGATTCAACATAGTTCCTTTCCATCTAGGTAATTTCTTATTAAATTTCTCCACTAGATCCTCCCGAAAAGATTTAGAAGGAAGAAACCTCAATCAGAGACCAAGGTAAGTACTAGGAAAGGATCCTATAGTACAACCCAAAATATTTGCAATTTTCCATTGCTTATTAACATGAGTGTCAATAAAAAATAGACAAATGTTATCCTAGTTGACCAATTTCCTCGTGACTGTAGAATATAAGTTAAGAGCTTTTTAAAGATTCCTTGCCTCCCTAACATCAAATTTACCCATAAAAATAGTATCATACACAAATTGTTCATGAGAACATAATAGAGGTTGGGAAGCTCTCCTCACACCTTGAATTTTCCCTTTTAAAACAAGCCTACCAATATACATACCAAGACAATCAGCCATAATAGTGAAAAGAATAGGAGATATAGGATCACCTTGTCTCAATCCACTTGAAGGTTTGAAAAAATCAAAAGAGCTCCCATTAACTAAGACAACTAAAGAAGAGGTAGTAACAAGATGCATTATGATCTTAAGACATTGTTTGCTAAAACCAAATGTTAGCAAAACCTTTTAGAGAAAACTCTAGTCAACTCTATCATATGCTTTCGCTATGTCCACCTTCATCACAAAACCCTGAGAGATAGACAAATATAAATAATGAATATTCTCATTAATAACAATAATAGAATTTAGAATTTTCGTTCTAGGAATGAATCCATTCTATTTGTTAGAAATCAAATTAGAAAGGATAGTCAACAAACGTAGGGTTAGAACTTTAGAAATAATTTTGTAGATCGAATTAGATAGGATAATAGGCCTGAAATGTTTAGGGGAATCAACACCTCACTTCTTTGGAATTAGAAAAAGAAAAGTAGAATTGATCTCCTTTAGCATTCTTTTAACCCCAAAGAATTCTCTCACTACATCACAAACATCTTTACCAATAACTTCTCAAAGTTTTTAGAAGAAAAATATTGGAAAACCATCTAGACCAGGGGGTTTATCTCCTTCAAATGAACATAAAGCTTTATTAATTTCATCCCTAGAAGGAATAGCTATCATCATTTTTTTTTCTCATTAGTAATAACTTGAGGAATAGGTTCAAGGAGCTCCATCTGTCTAGAGTCATTTTATCTCTTCCCTTAGTAAGGCTAGAAAATTGATTCTTATCCCTATGTTTCATAGTAGTAAGATGATTTTTAAAAAAAAATTTTGATCACCTTCTTTGAGCAAGATAGACCTTGATGTTTGCCTCCATAACATTTCTTCTTTAGAAATAATATCATGGTAATTTGCCAGATTTTTTTTCTTTTCCTTTACCAACTCCTTTGAGTAACCATTAGAATGAATTCTATCTTGGATAATTTGTAGACCCACTTTCATATTAGATTTACTATCAAAGGTATCACCAAAAGAACTCTTGTTCCACTCTTTAACTCTTTTTTTCACATTCTTAAGTTTATTAGAAACATGGAAAAGAGCTTAACTACCTATTTTGATATTCCACCACATTTTCAAAATAGGGATAAAATTTGGATGTTGTATCCACATTTTCTTGAACTTGAAATGATGGGGAGTTTCTCACACTTAGAGCCTTTTTTCTCTAGTCAAGGATTTCTCCTAGCTATCTTAGGGTTATTTCGTATCACCATACTCTATAGGATCCTTTTCTAACCCTCTCCAACCTAAAAATTCACCCATCAATTCAAAATTCTCTCCTAACTCTTCAAAACTCAACTAGGCAACTTTGTGCTCAACAAGCAGACAAACTCACCCCAGACTCCCAATATGGAAAAAACATGTTTTTATCATCCTTTAAATATTCTTGGTCATTTACCAACCACTCTACACCATCTTTACAAACCCAAGACTTCAAAATCATTGAATTGCTCTTTTAGGCCTTACAGCCCTATGAGCCCCAATTAGGCCTCCTACAAACAAGGAAATTGTAATAACTTCAAAAAATAATTAATAAGCCCTCTTGGTATCTTCTAGACTTTGTTTCAAAATCCCCTAGACTTAGATATTTTCTAGGTCTCAAATTGCCATGGCATCTATATAGTACTTTTCTAGAAAACCCTATTTTTGAGGGTTTCTAGGTTAATGATAGAAAATGCTTCACAATATGTTGAGTTTTCTTTCTCAAGCCTTCTCCTCTAGCCTATTGAATCTTTCCTCTTCCTACTACATTCCCCCAATAAATTTTCTCTCATCCTAATCAAGCGCACACATTGAAACACTCTTGCAAGCTTCTTGTTCCCTAGCTAAGCAACTTCAGGCTTGCCCAGGGCTCACTTGCAAAATTAACGAACTAACTCCCACTAGCTCTTCCTTCCATATTTATAGTATTTACACAATCTAATTCTTGGTTCTAAGAGGCCATCAAGATCCCATTACTGGAACTCAAGTTGTAGACATTTTTCTCTCACACTGTTATGTACATGCAATAAAATTGGGAAATAGATATTATTTACAAAACAACAATTAATTGATTCAAAACTTTAAAACAACCATGGAAAGATAGTTCAAAAGTTCCACACTAACTTCTCCAATAATAGCAATCAACCTTTCAATCAATTAAATCATAAGTGAAGGCCAAAACTTAAAAACTATCATTATAGTCAATGTTATTCTTGTTTTTAGTCCATACACAATAGGTCTCTTTCAATTTAGGGTTTGGATGAGCTTTTATATCCATACTCCACCTATTCCCAACTTGAAAAGTATGACTCCAGCCCATCCAATTTGACCCAAAAACACATGAAAACTACATTTTAACAAGTTGTTAGTACACATGTGTACCCAATTTTTTAAACTTTCAGCTTTAGGTTTTGAACTTCTTTGAAGTACTTCGAACTTGGTTCAAAGCAGTTCAAAATGGTTTGATAGTTTGAAGTGGTTCAAACTGCAGATTTGTTTGTTCAAAAAAGTTCAAAATTCTATCTCAATTCATGATTTAGGTTCAGACTCTATCAGCTCAACAATTTTAAAAAAAAGTGCAGAAGTGCAGATTAAGATGAAGGTTAGGTCAAGTGGTTCAAAGTGTTTCAGTTGGTTTGAAACAAGTTCAACTACCATGGTTTAAATGGACATCTCCCAAGTAGAAAAATTCAGACTCATGGTTCAAAGTGTAGAATGGTTGACTTAGGGAAGTTCACAATTCATGATCAGTTTTTGTCAATTCAGTAGTTTCAAAGGTTCAATGAGTTCTGTGTTTCAAAGGTTCAACAGTTCAAACTTCAAGTGTAGAGTTTTGAACCACTTCGAACTAAAGTTCGAAGCAGTTCAAACTAGTTCAAAATAGTTCAATTTGTTCATGCAGGTTTAATGATTTGTTCTGAGAGGTTCACATGTGCGATTCAGTGGCTTGGTCTCAATGATTCATTTTACAAGTTAGAATTGTAGTTTGTTATCCCATAAAATTAAAGGCTCTGTGATACAAAGTTCATATTAAGGTCAAGTTTAGAGGTTCAATAGTTCAAAGTGCTTCGGTTGTTCGACATGCAGATTTAGAATCAAGGTTTAGGCTCAATATTTTCAAGTTTGGTGATTTAGTTCAAAAGTGTAGATCAAGATTGTGGAGATCAAGCCTAGTGATTTGAAGATGGTTAGAATGAATTTTAAATCCACCAAATTAATATAAGAAAAGATGAAAATATAAGGCTCTTGTTGTAAATTTTATAATTCTGATTTTTTGACAGTCATACAGACCCTCAAACAGTGACCTATAACTTTTTACTTAGACATTATTTTCAAAATTTCTTTAGTGAGAATGTGGAAAACTAGGATTGTGACAACATATCCAAAATTCAGCAAGATCCAACTCTTTAATAATTAGTTATGCCCCCATAATCAGACCTATTTTTTATGTTAGAATCATTTCCAATCCGCCCAACATCATGAATATCTTATTTAAAATTAGATCATTCAAATGATAGGTGGCATATGTAAACTCTCTCACATAATGTAGGTATATGATAGGGTTCTAAGTAAAATTTTGGAAAGGAACAAATATAATTATAATGTTTTATTAAACATTATAGTTATCAAGATATATAAAAATTTTGGGTTATAAACATATCTCTCGTATAATCTTTTCAGGGCAGAATGTGAAAGATTATGTATTATATTATAACTTTAATGACATATGTCATTAGGAGTTAATATTAAAATAATAATTAGTGGGAGATATTGCAAAGGAAGAGGGAAATCAAAAGTTTTTCAAGATTTAGTTAGGGAAACTGAAAAGCCACACGAAGTGAAAAGATAAATAAACTAGTAGCAGCAAGGAAAGGGGTTCCATATTTTCTCTTGGAGGCTACAGACTTGGTGCTATAGCAGAGGGATTTTTTAGTACTTTTGGTTTTCTAAATTTTCCATATTTTTCATCCAAAGGGAAAGAAAATCAGACTTGGTGCTATGAGGAGCAAGGCTGTTATTTTTTTGAACTTTGTATTAGGGACTGGGGAAATCTTGTTTTCAAAATGTAATGCAGGGAAGGGAATTTCAGTTTTCTTTAGATAGTAATTTTGATGCAACTATTTAACAAGGTCTTTGTATCTTTTACACTTTAGAGC
The DNA here is from genome assembly GCA_028749045.1 of Cupressus sempervirens. Lineage (NCBI taxonomy): Eukaryota > Viridiplantae > Streptophyta > Pinopsida > Cupressales > Cupressaceae > Cupressus > Cupressus sempervirens. Next base: position 547,905,756 of record CM053786.1, read on the forward strand.
AAGGAGATTTTGGAAGATAAATTGCACATTAAAAACCTAGAGTTTGAGAAATTTTCTTCCCACTAATAGTGATCTTTGTATTGCTTTAGTTTTCTCTATATGCATTCTACTATTGCTATTTCTTAAATATGTTTTGCTTGCAAGATAGCTTCAGAGCTTTGTTTCTTCACTTTCTCAAGAGGATGGAAAATATGTTTCTTGTTTTCATCCTTTGTAATGCAGCAAGCAAATAGACTTTGTGTTGTTTGTTGTTCTTTCTTTTTCAAGTCACTTAGTTTTCCACATCTACTTTGTGTTTACGAGTAGATGTTTGTATTCCTTTCATGTTTTTTGGTTAAAAGCATTCATATTTAAATTTATTATCATATCCGGGGAGCTGTACCCAAATAAAATTTAGAGGAAGGTTATCAATCCAATGATAACCTGTCCAACTGTTGGTGCTGATTAGTCCTTTCATTTGGGCATTTGGGGTTATATTTACACACATTTTCTTAGAGGACAGTTTGTTCACTAACACAAGTGTCCCTCATTTTTGAGGTTTTTTGCAACTTTGACCATAATTGACCCTATCAAGACGTTGTAACACTAACTAGGTTTTAACAACTAAAATACGACCCAAAATTGCATTCAATCTTCTGATACATTCTCATACACACCTTGGGACTTCATTAATAGTCCTTATTTTTTCAGTGGTTGGCTAAACCATTTACAAGCCAAAAATGTCTATTAGGGTTTCCTTTCCCCTAAGGTACTCCTACACCATACTCCCCTGCAAGGAGATGACTATGTTACATGTGGTGAGAGCTAAAACTCCATAATGATACCATGCTTCTTGAAGTCACTTTTTGCAATCCATGTTTCTTTAGCTTCAAGGGTGTCTTCCCATTTGACTAGATGCTCCTTGTAGAGCTTGTTCCTAGTACTCTTCTTTACTCTAGAGTCTAGTATTCTTTTTAGCTTGAGGTTTAATCCTTTAAGGTACTTGTACCTTTGCCACATCCTTCTAGAGCTCTGCCTAATACTATACCTCATCAATATTTGGTCCTCTATATGGTATCAAGTCCTGAACATTGAAGATGGGTGAGATGAAAATGTCCTTGGGTAGATCAACTTTAGAGGCATTCGCCCCATACTTATCCACTACCTTACATGGTCCAATCCTCTTCATTTGAAGCTTAGTTGGAATGCCCTTTCTCAATCTAGACTTGTTCAAGAACACCATAAACAAGTTTCCTATCTTAAACTATAATTCTCCTCTTTCCTCATCTTTCTTTTCTTTCAATTTATGATTTGTCTAAATTAAAGTCTTCTTTACTTGATCATGAACCTTCTTCATTGATTGATCAAAGACATCAACATGCCCACTAACCTTATCATGTCTTGGTAGCTCCCTAAGCTCCATTATACCTCTTGGATGTGCATCATAGACAACTTGGAAAGGACTTAGGCCTGTGGTTCTATTTTTACTATCATTATAGGCAAAATTTGTAGGTGGAATAACTTGCTCCCAACCTTTCCCATACTCCTTAGTCAAGTATCTTAGGAGATTTCCTAGAACCCTATTTATTAACTTTGTTTTCCCATCTATTTGGGGATGATAGGCAAAACTATGAGCTAGATTGGTGCCTAAACTCTTCCAAAGTATTTTCCAAAAATTCCCCCATGAAATTAACATCTTTGGCTGCAACAATACTTAATTGCAATCCATGTATCTCAACTACCTCCTTGAAGAAAAGGTGGGCTATATGACTATCATCATGTGTAGTTTTACAGGGTACAAAGTGACTCATCTTGCTAAATCTATCAACAACAACAAACACACTATCCAATCATGTCTTTTTTCTAGCTAGGCCTATTAAGTCCATTCTAATACACTTCCAAGGCCTATTAGGAGTAGGTAGTGGTTAATATAGTCCTACATTAGATGAGTGCCTTTAGCCTTTTGACATATGACACATTGTTCCACATACCTCCTCACATCCCTCTGCATCCTAGTCCAATAATAGTACCTCTCTACTAGATCTAGGGTCTTATTAATGCCAAAATGACCACTCATACTCCCATTATGTTTCACTTGAATAAGGCTCTCTCATAGAACCTTTTGGCACACACAATTGTTTCCCTTTGAACAATAAACCATTTTGTAATGGAAACTCAACAAATTGACTATGAAAGTGGTTTTCAAAATTGTTACATACCTTATATGATTCTACAAAATTAGTGTCTTCACCATACAAATCTTTGAATTCTTCAATCCCTATGCTCTGCAAGTTGACCACTTGAACAATCAACATCCTTCTACTCAAGGCATCACCCACCTTATTATTGAACCCCTTTTTGTTCTTTATGGTAAAGGTATAGGATTGCAAGAATTCCATCCACTTGATGTGCCTAAGGTTGAGCTTCTTTTGGGTGTTTATGAAACTAAGTGTTTGGTTATCAGTGTAGACCACATAATCCTTGGGTAGCAGATAGTGCCTTTATTTCTTGAGGGCTTGAACTAGTGCATATACTTCCAAATCATAGGTAGAATAGCTTTGTTAGCATGAATGTTGATGATACTACATTGGGGGAGTATCTTGAGCATTGGAAAGTATTGATATATTGCATTCATGACTATATTTGTCATTGATATCAACATAACAATAATTTTTTTAGGACTAGAAGAATAACAATGAGTAATATTAAGATGCACAAAAGTTGAGGAAGTTTTAGATGATGTACAGTGGAGGAGATGTTCCTAAGGTTTTTCCAATGATGTGCTTTAAAGGACTAAGTCTGATTCTATGTTGTATGAAAATTATACTTGTTTTACTAGAAACAATGCATAAATAGAGCATTGGAAAACAAAGTTCTAGTAATTTATTGCTATCTTTCATCTAAGATGTAATAAAGAGATGCACAACCACATAGTGATAGAGAACATTTGTATGGTGATGCCAACATGTGCACAAGACATGGTTTCACACATGTGAAGTTTTATATAAACCATGAGACGGCAATGTTATTACAATAGTAAATTAATTAATTATCTTATTTTAATTAACGTGTGCACAAGACATGGTTTCACACATGTGAATTTCTATATAGACCGTGAGTTGACAATGTTGTTATAATTGTGAATTAATTAATATCTTATTTTAATTAATTGGGAAAGCCTCAAGGCTGGCTCAAGGAATTATTATGAAGATATGGTATAAAGGAAAGTTATTTTCCTTTTTTGTGATAAGTCTTGATGGAGAAGATCAAGTGGAATGCGAAGTATTAGTGTGTAGTGCAAGAAGGAGAAGAATGCTTGTTGAATGTGTGTAAGCAATCCAAGGGATCATTGGATGTGCAGAATGAGATTTGGATACATGATCTGAAGGAGAAGAAGTTTGGTTGATAGGACAGAAATAGAGAAAGAAGTACATTTTAGTTCTATTATTCTGCAATGAATAATATAGAGATCAGTTGGACAGTTGGTTCTTTGATCTTAACCTTGAAGCTATTCGGCTAGTGGATCCAACTATCTTACACAACTCCTAAGAGGGTTGACACAACTCCTAATAGGGACTCATATGTACTGGTTATTGGAATAGACTCCTAATAGGGTTTATCCTTTAACAATGAATATTTATATTAGTACATCATCTTGTGGACACCATTCCAACCAAGGTTTTCCCTCTGATCGCGAGTTTCCCTAGTTAACATATCTGGTGTTAATTGTGTATGAGTATCTTGTTTTGGTTTCAGTTTATATTAATCACATGGTTAAGTTTGGTTAAGATTAATGTTTGTGATGATATTTGGATAACTGATTCATCCCCCCCTCTCAGTTATATTAGTGGACTATATATTCTAACAATTGGTATCAGGGCATCAGGTCCTTGAAGATAAGGCTTAACAAATTTGGGAGATCAATGGTGAATATGTTTAGGAAAGATAGTCCAAGATTTCATGGGGCCAACTATGAAAGTTGGGAGGAAAAGATGAAGACTCATATGTTGTGCATGGGTCAGGGTTATTGGATCTTGACAAAGAGTGAGAAGACAATTGTGGAAGAAGGAAAGCTTGAAGAATATAGTGAAGTAGAGAGAAATCTATTCATGTGTAACATGAGAGCTAGAGAATCCCTACTATCAACTCTTCTAGAGAATGAATATAATTAGGTAAAGACATTTTAAACTTCTCATGAAATTTGGAAAGCATTAGAAGTTACTTTTGAAGGTGATGCTTATGAAAAAAAATGAGATTGCAAAATTGGATTTGTGCATTTCAAGATGCTAAGATGATGGAAGATGAATCTATAAGAAGTTATATAGGAAGAATATTAGAAATTGTTGCAAGAATCTGGTCTCTTGGTGGAGCTAAAGAAGATGATGAGGTTATATGGAAGATCTTGAAAAGTTTAACACCACCATTTAAGAAAACAACTTAGATGATCTAGCTAGTTATGCCCTACACCAAATATTTCACAAAGGAAACATTGCTTGGGGAATTATAATCTATAGAAGTAGAAATGAGATAGTCTAGAGAATTATCCAAATTTGAGATAACTTTTAGTGCTATGAACATTTGACCTAATCTATCAAGAAGTGCTAGCGCAAGAGGAGACTTTTCTAGTAGGAGCAAATCTAAAGAAGATAAGAAGATTGAAGAAGGAATACCCCTTTTGGTAAGAAGAGAGAAAGATGGAAATAAAATCTTTAAATTTTGGATTTGTGATGAATATGTTCATTATGCATCTAAATGTCCTAAAAGAGAGAAAATTTTTAGAGGAAAATTTAAGCCTAGAAGAGATAAAGGTAGAAATTGTTTATAAGCTAATGAGGACAAATAATCTGATGAAAAAGATCAGAGTGAAAGTGACAATGAATTAGGATTTGTAGCTATCAAGGAAAATGATGTTGATAGATAAATTAGAGAAGAGAGAGCTCTACTTATGCAAGTTGAGAAGAAATTAGATTGGATAATTAATAGTGGATGTTCACATCACATGACTGGTGATATGAAAAAAATTGTTAAGTTAACAAAGAGAAAGATGGTAAACAGACTGGTACTGGAACTAGATCTAGAGGTAATATATTTCAATTGAATCCTACTAACATAACATGTTTGGTTGCAAAGGTTAATAATAGTTGGCTATGGAAAAGAAGGTTTTGTCATATAAACTTTCATAATATTGTGAAAGTTAGTAGTACATTTGTAGTAAGAGATCTACCTAAGATTATTAAACCTACTAATGTTGTCTGTAAGGAATGTATTTTGGCTAAGTAGAGGAAAGTGTCTTTTCCTAGCAAGAAGTTCTCTACTACAGAGAAATTGGAGATTGTTCACACAGATCTAAGTGGTATTGCAAGAACCAAAGAATTCTATGGTGAAAGGTACTATATGATTTTTTTTGATGATTTCACTAGGATGATGTGCGTAGCATTTCTTAAATAGAATTCTAAAGCTTTTGAGAAATTCAAGATATTTAAGAATAGAGTTGAAAGTGAATCTAGTGTCAAGATTAAGTGTTTAAGATCAGATAGAGGAGGAGAGTTCACCTCTAGAGAGTTCAACATGTTCTGTAAAGAGAATGGAATCAAAAGATAGTTATCTTCACCTAGAACACCTAAATATAATGGGATTGCTGAAAGAAGGAACAATTTAGTAGTAGAGGCAGCAAGAGCAATGTTATTTGAGAATGATGTCTCAAAGACATTTTGGAGAGAAGTAGTTAACACTGTAGTGTACAGATAAAAAAAGGTATCAACAAGACACCCTATGAGTCATGGTTTGGTAATTCACCATCAATCAAATATTTTTGAATATTTGAAAGTGTTACATAAAGAGAGATGATGATATTGGTAAGTTTGATCCTAGAAGTGATGAAGGTATGTTTCTTGGTTACTCATTGAAAAGAAAATCATATAGATGTTTCAACTATAGAACTAAGAAAATAATTGAGTGTGAAAATGTAAAAATTGATGAAAAATTTGCTACTAAAGAGAAGATGGTAGATTATAATTCTGATGAAGAAGAGGATGATTTTGGATTTGTTAGACATAATGTTGAAGTTCTTTTTAAGACTAACAATGATTTGCAAAATGATGTATCTATTGAGCATAGAGAACAACAAAGATATGAATCTAGAGAATGGATAATAGTTGAGATGTCAACTTCTACATCCAGGAAAAACATGACAAAGAATTATCCTCTAGAGAAGCTAATTGGGAGCAAGGATAAAGGTGTGATGAGAACAAACAAAGTGAACAAGAAATTGTGTCTAATTTCTCAAGTAAAACCTAAGAGCATAGATGATGTATGTAAGGATGATCACTGGATGCAAGCTATGAAAGAAGAACTAGATTAGATCATGAAGAATGAGACAAGGGATTAGTTCCTAGACCTAAAGACAAGATTGTGATAGGAACCAAATCGGTATTCAAGAATACGATGAATGAGCAAGGAGAAGATATGAGAAATAAGGAAAGATTTGTTTGCAAAGGATACTCACAGAAAAAAGGCATATATTATGAAGAAACCTATGCACCCATGGAAAGAATGGAAGCAGTAAAGATGTTCTTGGCTGATGCAATAAGCAAGAATTTCAAGGTTTATCAGATGGATGTCAAGTTAGCTTTTCTAAATGGAGAACTTGAAGAAGAAGTCTATATTGAGCAACTTGATGGATTCTCTCTGACAGAAGATAAATATTAAGTATGTAGATTAAAGAAAGCACTGTATGGTCTAAAGCAAGCACCTAGAACATGGTATGAAAGGTTGGATAGGTATTTGTCTAATCTCAGATTCATCAAAGGTACAAAAAATAGTAATTTGTATTTGAGGAAAATTAATGATGGTTTATTTACCAATGCAATATTTGTGGATGACATAATATTTGGAGGAAATGATGAAGAAAGTGACAACTTTTTTGAAGAAATAAAAAATGAATTTGAAATGAGCATGATAGGAGAAATGAAGTTTTTCCTAGGATTGCAGATTATGTAGAACAAAGATGGGATATTTATTTCACAAAAAAGTATTTGAAAGATTTGTTGAAAAGATTTGATTTGGAATGTTGCAAACCTTTTGGTACATCCATGATAACAGGTCACAAGTTATTCAGTAAAGATGAGACACCTATAGTTGAGCAAAAAAAGTATAGATCTATGATTGGAGGATTACAATATCTGACTCACACTAGACTAGATATTGTAAATGCAGATGGGATTGTAGAAAGATTTCAAGCTGATCCAAAAGAGTATAATTATACACCAGTAAAGAGGATATTCAAATGTTTGAAGGGTACATCTGATTATGGAATTTGGTATGATAGATCAAGTGATTTCACCTTGTGTGCATATACTGATGTAGATTGGATAGGCATTATTGATGATAGACAGAGCCCTAGTGGTGGAGCATTCTTTCTTGGAGGAAGATTAGTTTCTTTGTTGACCAAGAAACATGACTGTATATCTCAAATACAACTCAGCGATAGTATGTTGTAGCAATAAATAATTATAATCAAGTTAAGTGGATGAAACAAATGTTGAAGGATATTGGAATTGAGCTTACAAAACTTTTTATCATTTACTATGATAACACAAGTATAGTAAGTAAGTCTAAGAATCCACTGTTGCATTCTAAGACAAAGCACATGTCCATAAAGTATCATGTTTTGAGAAAGAAAGCAGTAGAGAAAGAAATAAGGTTGAAGTACGTAAGCACTAAAGATTAGATTGCAAATATTTTTATGAAGCCTTTGCCTAAAGATAGTTTTGAATACCTAAGAGGTATGCTAGGGAATAATTTAGAGTAGATGATGTAGAGAGTGCATTAGTCTAGTGGTATAGAGCACTATGGTTAAACTAGATTGAATGTTGATGCTTCCTATATGGTGGAGCATCTAATATATACTGAGTCATGAAGGACTCTTGATAATTGGTATTTAGTATTGAACAATGTCTTTGGAAACTTGTGCTAGTTGATGATTTGAACAATTGATTAGCAATTGGTATGTAAAAATTGGTATTGTGATTGACATCTTTGACATTGATGTCAATGAGGAAGAGAATGTACATTAAACACATATTGAGAGAATGTACATAAGCAATGGGAGAGAGTTAACTCTTTAGGGAGTTTTAGACAGATTACAGATGCAGCCTAAAAGTATTGGAATTTGTTTACTATGAACAACTACTGTTGATCCTAAAAGAAGAAGAATAGTATACTGTTCTAGAAGATTTGATTGATGAAGAGGATTTGAGAAGATGACAACACCAAAGAACTGTTTGGTATTGTTGGAACTTAGATTTTTTTCATCTATGTTTCCATCAATGCAAAAGGGGGAGATTGTTAGCATGGACACTAATGATACTACATTGGGGTAGTATCCCAAGCATTGGAGAGTATTGATATGTTGCATTTATGAATGTATTTATCATTGATATCAACATAGCAATAATTCTATTAGGACTGGAAGAATAATAGTCAGTAATCTTACAATGCATAGAAGCCAAGGAAGTTTCAGATGATGCATAGTGGAGGACATGTTCTTGAGGTTGTCCCAATGACATGGTTTAAAGGTTATAAGTCTAATTCAATGTTGTACGGAAGTTACACTTGTTTTACTAGAAGCAGTGCAGAAACAAAGAATTGGAAAATAGAGTTATGGTAATCTATCACTAGCTTTTATCTAAGATGTAACAAAGAGATGCATAGCCACACAGTGATAGAGAAAATTTGAATGGTGACAGCAGCATGTGTACAAGACATAGTTTCACACATGTGAAGTTTTGTATAAACTATGAGCCAACAATGGTGTTACAATTCTAAATTAATTAATTATCTTATTTTAATTAATTGGGAAACCCTCAAGGCCGACTCAAGGAATTATTATGGAGATACAGTATAAATGAAAGTTGTTTCCCTTATTTTTAATAAGTCTTGATGGATAATATCAAGTGGAATGTGAAGGATTAGTGTGTAGTGAAAGGAGTTGAATGCTTGCTAAATGCATATAAGCGATCTAAGGGATCATTGGATGTGCATAATGAGATCTAGTTACAAGATCTAAAGGAGCAAAAGTCTAGTTGACAGGATAGAGACTGAAGAGGAAGTACATTTCAGTTCTATTATTTTGCAAGGAATAATACATAGATCATTTGGACAATGAGTTCTTTGATCTTAACCTTGAAGCTGTTTGGGCAGTGGGTCCAACTGTCTTCCACAACTCCTAATAGGGTTGAAATCTCCTAACAAGGATCTATCGTCTAACAAGGAATATTTATATTAGTACATCATCCTATGGGTATCATCTCCATCAAGGTTTTCCCTCTGATCAAGGGTTTCCATAGTTAACATATGTAGTGTTAATTGTGTATGCATATCTTGTTGTGGTTTCGGTTTATATTACTCACATACTTAAGTTTGTTTAAGATTAATGTTTGTGATGATAGTTGGATAACTGATTCATTCCCCCTCTTAGTTATATCAGTGGACTATATATTCTAACAACCTTGTCTTTTCATCATTGAGCCTCTCACTAAAAAATGCTACAAGCCTTCCATCTTGGCTTAATACTTCTCCAATTGCAATATTACTTGCATAACACTCCACAATAAACAATTTTTTAGAACTTGGAAAAACCAATATTGATTGAGTGGCTAGCTCCTTCTTTAACCTTTCAAAACTCTCATCTACTGCCTTTGTCCATATAAACTTGGTCTTCATATCTCCTTTTATGGTGTCATTCATAGGAGCAAAAATTTCACTAAAAATTCTCACAAACTTCCTATAATTGGGCTAACCCATATAAACTTCTCACTTCATTAGTAGACATAGGAGTAGGCAAACTTAGGATTGCCTCCACCTTGCTCTTGTCCATTTTCAAATTACCCTGTGAAACTAAAAAGCCTAAGTAAACAAGATCTTCCTTCATGAACTCACTCTTCTCAAGATTTATAGTCAAATTATCCTCTTGTAGTATTCTCAACATAACTCCTAAGTGTTTTAGATGCTCTTCTTTTTTCTTGCTGAATATTAGGATGTTATCTAATAATACTACTACAAATACAACTATGTAGGCTTTGAAAACTTCATTCATTACCCTCATAAATGCACTTGGTGCATTGGTAAGACTAAATGGCATTACCAACCACTCATAGAGTCCTTTATTGGTTTTAAAAGTAGATTTCCATTAATCTCTCTCTTTTATCTTTATTTAATGATATGCACTCTTAAGATCAATTTTTGAGAAATACTTGGCTCCACCAAGACAATCCATTAGGTCCTCTATCCTAGGAATAGGAAATCTATACTTTATTATTATGCTATTTATTTCCCTAGAATCCTTGCACATTCTCCACTCACCTCCCTTTTTAGGAGCCAAGACAACTAGAACAACACAAGGGCTTATGCTTTTTCTAATCAATCCTTGGTCAAGTAGCTCCTGGACTATCCTTGCAATCTCTTTGTTTTGCTTTGGTGTCAGCTTGTATGCAGCTTTGTTTAGTAAAGAAGCACCTAGTATGAAGTCTATTTGATGACTTATCTCTCTCCTTGGGGGTAATGTAGGTGGTGCTCCATCACATAAAATGTCTTCAAACCAATCCAAATACTATTGTACTTCTACATGTATAGGTGTTTGCTTTGGTATGTCCTCCTTTGGTTTAACCATGATTGCATAACCAATTCCTTCTCCATGTTTTAGATCCTTTAACATTTATTTCCCACTCATCAAGAGTAAATTGGCTTCAACCATTTCCACATTGTCCTCCTCTAGTAAAGACTACATCTTGTAGATGTTGACATATCAATCAAGTTTGTTATTAGTGACATACACTTATTCAGATTGTAAGTATCTATTGAGCTTATTGTACATTTAACAGTGTTTGCCAAGCATTTCAGTTGTTGTTGAGTTCTACGATTGCTACCAAGTCCTTTGGACTAATTCCAATGTTTACCAAGCAGTTAAAATTATTGAGAAGATCGACAATGTAAACCAAGAATCTTAGTGTATGCCAAATTTACCAATTTAAACTGAGCTATGTAGTGCTTACTGAGTTCACAATTTATGTGATGAAGTTCTAGTGTTAACTGAGCTACTTATTGTTAACCAAGTGACTTAGTTTACACCAAGCTTGAGGTGATAGTGCATACCGAGTCGTACAATGTAAACCAAGAGACTCAGTTTATATGATGAGTTTTGTAGTATTCACTAAGTCACCAGTACAGACCAAGTTCAAGACTACTTGAAAGTGATTAGTATGGACTGAGCTTCTACATCTACCAAGTGCATGAAAATGTCAAGCATTGACAATGGATTTTGAGTATCAGAGCTTCACCGAGTTACTCTTCAGAGCCCAAGTGTCTACACTTGAGCTGACTTTTTAATATTTGTGTAAACTTGTATAGTGGCCAAATTTGTAATCTATATAATTGGATTGGTATATATGTAGTGTATTGTATCACATCCAATGTGTAGTAATGATGCATATGTAATGTAATCTTAAGAGAAGAGTAGAAAGCATGAATTACAAAGGCTACAATAGTATAAGGAGCCAAAAAGATTCATCTATTACAACAAGATGATTTGTACACTTGAAGGAATCTCTTCAACAAACCAAGTTGCAGATCAGAGATCAACTACTATTTCATCCTAATAGGTGGATCAATCAAATCCTCTAACAAGGTAGACCTAATAGTCTTTTGTAAATGTCTTTATCAAGTGCGTAATTCATTGTATGTTTGTAAATCCTTTCACAAGGTGGACCTAGCAGTCCTTATTGCTCCTAACAGGGCAGATCATCAGAAGTGATCAATGTAAGCCTTAAAGGCCAACTTTAAACTATACTACTAAAGCTTGTGGGTGTCATTGCCACCCAATTTTACTTTCTATCTGGAAGGTTTCTAGGTCACCAAATCTTTGTGTCAAAGTGTTATGAATGATTTCATGTTTTTAGTTTCTTATGCATACAATTAGATCAGATTATATGTAAAGGATTAAATGCTTATTGGACTGTTGGATTATGAGTTAAAGTTGTAGAAGTTTTAGAAGTTACTGATTCACCCCTCCCCTCTCAGTAACTTAGCCTTGTTATTTCCAACAATTGGTATCAAAGGTTTGTGGTTCTCAAAAAAAAGTTTAATAGCTTGAGCAAAGATCAAAGCCATGGAGATATTTATACTTGACAAAGCTATTGACAATGAAAAGCTAGATTTAGAAATGGCTATTGTCCAACTCAAGAAAGCAAAGGAGCAACTCTCTCAATCCTTGAAAAGAAGAAAAGAACTTAAAATTTAAATGAATGATCATCTCTACATTGAAGAAAAGGTTGAAGATCTTCATTCAAGCAATCAAGATGAAGCCAATGAAGCAATCAAAGAAATCCTAGAAAAGAATGCTTCCCTGCAAGAAGAAGTAAGAAAACTAAGAAGAGAACAAGAAATTCAATCAGTAAGGCTATGTGAAGTCATGGGGTGGAAGAACAAGATAAAAGAAGAGATAGAAGGAAAGAACAATGAAATCCAACACCAATCCCTTCAACAAAAAGACCTCATTGATCAACTGTCCAATGCAAATGAAGAAATCATGAGCCTAAGATCTAAAAATGAAAGATTGCAAAATGATCTAAACTCTGAAAGGAAAATCAATGAAAAAATGATGACATCCCAAGAAGACATGAATCAATTGAATGAGCAAAATCTCGATAGACAAAAAGGAAAAGTAGGAATTAGATATATAGAAGAATGAGAATCATCCAAGTAAGGAGCTTAAAAGAATCAAAGGCCTACTTGCAATCACTATGGTAAGATAGGTTATACTTCAAACAAATTTTGGAGCAATGGAAAATGCTACAATTGCAATCAACATGGTCAAAGGCTAATGAATGCAAAGAAAAACCAAGATTTGAAGGAAAATGTCACAAATGCAATAAGCATGGGCACAAGTCATCACAATGCAAGAGCAAGGTATTAAATCTAGTGGCACAAATTGTGAAAGCTATATTTGGTTGGGACTACAACACCTATTGTAGATGTCATTATTGTGGAGAATTTGGAGACGTTGGAATGAATTGTGTAAAGCATCATTTGAGGAAAAGAGATACTACTAAAAGATGTTTCATTTGTATAGAACTTGGTCATCTTGCCAAGAACTACATGAATATTGGTAGAATTGAAGATGAGAAGAAGGAAAAAGCTGATAACATTTGAAAATAGATGAGACATCAATGGGTTCCAAAGTCTACCAAGAATGAAAGTCTAAACAATGATGAACATGTCACTCAAGAATTGGGTGACTCCACAATCTATACTTAATTTCTCAAAGGAGAAACTAGGACTAGGCTACCAAAGAAGACATTCAAAATAGTTCCAAATTGAAAAGATGGAATATTCATATCTGTATTCAAGATACAAAGGGATCATTGAGTGAAAAGGGTACCGGTCACTACCTAGTTACCTTCCTTACCAAGTGAGGTTGGGTCACAAACTTTACCAAGCAAGGTTGAGAGTAACTAAAATTTCATATGGTTACCAAATAATGGAAGAATTCACCAATTGGAGGATGGTTTGTCAACTTTATCTACCATCCATACTAAGCGCTTATGGTGAAATTTGATAAAAGGAATGAAATTGAAGTCATTTTCATCGTGACTTTTTGAGAACTATTATGTAGTGCGATCATTAGAACTTCCAAGCAATTTGAGCAAATTATTACCAAAATATTTTGAATTTTCTCAAACCCTACTGAGAAAAGATGGCATCCAATAGTAGCAAGGCTAAGTGAGGTTCTAATATGCTAGTTCATGGTGAATGGAAGGCTCAAGATTTCAAACTCACCCTTGCACTCGCCAAAACCCTAGATCCAAGTGAAGCACAATCTCAAATCCCTCTAAAGGTATTATTGATAAATGATATTCATTCTCACTATAAATGCATGATTCAAGATATTGGAAATTTGGAAATGGATGAAGACCTATGATAGTTATGTGTTAATGGTGTCTTGAAACTCGAGCATCAACACCTAGAAATAAAAGGGTTGACACACATTCCTCACATGCCCCATGAATTTCAAGTAAAATAGATTAGGCATATTCTGAGTCAAGGTGCACAATGGTTAGTTATGGTTGGAGCAGCCAATTTTAATCACAAAGAAGATGATTCATAGAATCACTAGTATCTCAATGTTGGCCAAAGCTAAGATGACCAAAATCCTAGTTCGGGTTGAACTTGAGAAGAAAACCCTAGTAGAATGGGACAGTAGAGGCATGAAGATAAGAAGTATGAATAATATGGAGCTAAAATTTGGCATTCATGTCATTGCACACAAGATCTATAGCTCTAATCCTAGTTTGAGTTGAACTTGAGAAGAAAACCCTAGTAGAATGGGACAGTAGAGGCATGAAGATAAGCAATATGACTAATATGGAGCTAAAATTTGGCATTCATGTCATTGCACACAAGATCTATAGCTCTAGCTAGTTGAACAATGTGTCATGTGAAGTAGTTGACCTTGCTTGTGAGGTAGTCAAGAACAATATTTAGTTTGACCTTGCCAACCTACTGTTGAAGCAATTCAACAAAAACATGGAAAGCATTTGGATGATAAAGAACAACCCATGTAAGTTTGGTTCTTTATTGACCTGTTTATTCTTTTATGTTTAGAGTTTTTTCCGTTCAAAAGGATCAGTTGTATGGAGAAAAGATATGCCAGTTGTCTACCAAATTAATGAGTATATTATTGAGATGGGAGAGAACTATAATAGTATCATGAAAAACTATTTTGATGCATTTAAAGAGAAAATGTATAATAGATTTAGAATTCCAAGAAAACTAGTAGAAGACTACAAGGATGATGTATGTTTCATGGTAGATAGTGATAAGCTATACATTTAGGTGTTCAAGCCTAGAATATCATGGGTGAAACCTCTTGGATATGAGTTTAATATTGATGAAACTAAGGATATCATTGAGGCACTTGTAAATGAACTAGTTGATCCCAAGGCTGCATATTTTGGTACTTATGATGAAGAAAAAGCCAGGATAGAACTAGAGATCAAGCTCCCTCAAGTGGTAAAAAAAGGAAAGAAAAGAATTATGAAATTGAAAACTAGTTCCACCCTTTTGTTGATCAAAGGAAAAGGTGAGGATTAGGAAGAAGAGGATGAAGAAGAATTTGAGGAAGAAGAACCATTAAATAAGAAGAGCAAGGTAATTATCACCAAGCCTGCCAAGACATCCACTACTGTATTTACCAGAAGAACTTCAAGAAAGAAAGCTGATAAGGAAGGAGGTGATGTAATATTTAGAAAACCTCCACCCACCTTCCAAGATAGACTGAAAGAATTGTAGGAAGGACTAGGTATAACAAATTTTAAGGCATTAAAGTATGAAACTAGGACTTAGGAAGAAAAGAAGTAGGTTGAAGATTTGGTGATGGACAAAATGGGAAAGTGGAAATACTCACCAGACTAGCTTCCTTCTTAGCTCCCTAATATTTTATTGGACAAGATTAAGCCAAGATGGGAATTTTCCAAGCAAGCTATAAAATAAATCTATGGGAAAACCCTAAAGCAACTTATTCCAAGCTTAACAAACAAGGAGATTAAGGAATCTCTAAAGAAAAATGAGGAGAAATTAACTCTAAAGTTTAATACTTGTCTGGTTTTGATAAAAGATATTGATCATGTTGTAAGGAATGGAACACATACATTGAAGAATATATGTGTTCTTCATAAATTGAGTGATTTTTTGTTGAAGTAAAAGATGATGATGATGATGATAAAGAAGAGAAAGATGAAGAGGAAAATGTTGAAGAAGCAACACATTTTGACAACATTGATGATGAAGAGGAACATGAGCAAGAGGCTACTGAGGAAGAAAATCAAGATGATGAGGAAATCGATCCAGTCAAGATTGCTGCAGTGGTTATAGCCTCACTTCCTTATTCTCTAAGCAAGGTATTGACCACATCAAGTATGGAGATAGCCTCTAGAGGATTGATTATAACTAGCACTCAAAGCACAACTAACCAATCAATCTTTGCACCAACTTGGCTAAGTACATCATTGACTGAAGTGACCTCCACTTCATCCACCAAGCTATGGACTCTTCCCTCTTCTACCATGTTGGCAACATTAGTTTTGGCAACATCAATTTTGAATACATCAATTCTGGCTATTGTAGATATTACTTAAGATGTTTCTACAATAAGTACAGTATCACATTTTATAGCTAATCCTTGTATGTCTACTATTGTTTCTTTTTTAGGTACACAAGAAATAAGTGCAATGATAGTTGAGGCCAAGTCTCAACCAAGAAAATAATTTTTGGGCAAAGGAAAGGAGATGGAGGAAGAAATAGACCTAGATGAGGAAATTGTAATCCCAAATTGAGACATTTCCAAGCTCACTACAGACCAAATGCAAACATTTGGTGAACTCCTCCAAAAGAAAGCCAAGTAGTAGAGGCTTAGAGAAGAAAGAGATAAGGAATTCAAAATTATTGAGGATGCCAAGAATATTTTGGTAGAAGCTGTAGGTATAGAGGTTGATTCTTCACAATGAATTTTGTATCAACTAGCAAAGGTAGTCTAGAATTTTAATGAAGACTTGGATGGATAAGACAAATTGTTGCAAAAGGCAGAAAAGAAGTTTGAGGATAAAGTGTTGGAGCACATTGCTTAACAAATCGCTATTTATCAAGTAGAACTCTCTACAATTTTGGGTTCCCTGGAAACTTCATGTACAAATGTATCAATACTTTTTGGTAAGCTATGTGATGTTTCAAATTTTACTAAGGAAATAAAGGGCAAATTGTCCAAGATAGATGAAGACATCAATGTGAGTTCTCAGTAGCTACAACTTGACCCTAGTTCAAGCCCTGTACATTTCAATAAGATTAAATTTTTTACTGAGTTACAGGAAAAATTGCTTAAAGAAGAGCCCAAAATCAGATATATCTTAGTAGATATTTAGAACATGATTTGTCCCAACATGGATGCACTTTAGAAACATATTTCACATTCCAAAATGCTCATCGATGACAATAACATCTTCATAGGAGACCAAATGATTGAATTGTTAGTAGAAGTATAGATTGCACTTGACACATGTAAGGTCTTGCAAGACAATTGGGACAAAACATTGCCTATAATACTCAAGGTATATTCAAAACTTTTGTCTCATTTTGGCATTAACATGCAAATGTATAGAATAAATCTTTGGCATTAATATCAAAAAGGGGGAGTATATACTATGAATAAGAAGATATAGAGTAGATATGGAAATAATAAGTTATGGGGGAGAAAATGCATTGTAGAATTGATACATTAGTTGTAAAGGAAATGGGGGAGATAGATGTGTACAGTATTATACATTGTATATAGAAAGGAAATGTACTTAGATGTACAATATACTATATAGGAGCCTTACCATGTACAGATATTTATCTTACAAAGCCAAATTTGAAAAATCTCAAAAACACTATACTCTACTAAGCTAAGAATCACTAGGTGATGGACAAAGCTATTCAGGAAAATTTTTGAATTTAGTTTTGGATGATAAGTGTTTTTTTCACTAATGCCACAGGGGGACATTGTTGACATATCAGTCAAGTTTGTAATTAGTGACATACACTCATTCAGATTATAAGTATCTACCAAGATTATTGTACAGTTAACAATGTTTGCCAAGCATTTCAATTGTTACCAAGTTCTATAGTTGCTACCAATTCCTTTGGACTAATTCTAGTGTTTTACAAACAGTTATAGTTACTAAGAAGTTCAATAGTGTAAACCAAGCATCTCAGTATATGTCGAGTTTACTAGTGCAAACTAAGCTATGTAGTGTTTACCGAGTTCGCAGTTTATGTGATGCAAGTCTACTGTTAACTAAGCTACTTAGTGTTAACCAAGTGACTCAATTTATACCAAGCTCGAGGTGATAGTGTTTACTAAGTCATATAATGTAAACCAAGAGTCTCAATTTATATGATGAGTTTCACAGAATTCACCGAGTCACTAGTGCATACCCAAATCGAGACTATTTGAAAGTGATCAGTATGGACTGAGCTTCTACATCTACTGAGTGCATGATGATGCTGAGCACTGATAATGGATGCCGAGTATCAAAACTTCACCGAGTCAAACTTCAGAGCCCGAGTGTCTACACTTGAGCTGACTTTGTAATATTTGTGTAAACTTGTACAGTGGCCGACTTTGTAATTTATATAATTGGATTGATATATATGTAGTGTATTGTATCACATCCAGTGTGTAGTAACGATGCATATGTAATTTAATCTTAAGAGAAGAGCATAAAGCATGAACTACAAAGGCTACAATAGTATAAGGGGCAGTAAAAATTCATCTATCACAACAAGGTGATTTGTACACTTAATAGAATCTCATTCAACAAACCAAGCTATAGATTAGAGATCAACTACTATTTCATCCTAATACGTGGATCAATCAAATCCTCTAACAAGGTAGACCTAATAGTATTTTATAAATCTCTTTACGGAGTGCATACTTCATTGTATGTTTGTAAATCCTTTCACAAGGTGAACCTAGTAGTCCTTATTGCTCCTAATAGGGTAGATTATCAGAAGTGATCAATGCAAGCCTTAATAAGCCAAATTTGTACTATAATACTAAAGTTTGTGGGTATCATCCCCACCTTAGTTTTTCTTTCTATTTGGAAGGTTTCTAGGTCACCAAATCTTTATGTCAAAGTGTTATGAATGCTTTTATATTTTTAGTTTCTTATGCATACAATTAGATCAGATTATATGGATCTTTCTTTTCTACTGACTAGAAATGATGTAGTATGTCTTCTTCAGAATCTTAATTCTAGTTATCCTTGTGGGAGATCAAGAAGAAGTTCTTGAGTTATCCAATTCTTGAGTGACATTTGCTTCATTTCTCAGACTTGTATTCTTAGAAGATCTTAGAATCCACTGCTATCTCATTTGCTTTTTGCTTTTGTCAGCCTTGGCTTTTTTTTCATCTTTAATTATTCTAGTGTTCATACAATTCTTAGCAAGATGACCAAGTTTTGTACAAATAAAACATCTTCTAGTGGTGTCTCTTGTTCTTATGTGCTGTTTTACACAATTTATTATAATATGTCCAAATTCTCCATAGCAATGACATTTGCACCAAGTGATGTAGTTCCAACAAAATATAGCTTTTACAATATGTTCTGATGGATTCAATATCTTGGTTTTGCATTCAGAGGATTTGTGCCCATGCTTCTTGCATTTGTGACATTTTCCTTCAAATTTAGGTTTCCATTTTTCATTCATTAGCTCTATGACCATGTTTATTGCAATTGTAGCATTTTCCATTGAATTTAGTTTTACCATTGCTCCAACATTTGTTTGATGTATGAACTAACTTACCACAGTGACTGCAATAGGTCTTTAATTCTTTTGAGCTCCTTGCTTGGATGATTCACCTTCTTTTGTATATCCAATTCCTACTTTTCCCTTTTGTCTGTATTGGATTCTCTCATTCAATTGATCTATGTTTACTCAAGATTTCATCATCCCCTCATTGGTTTGCCTTTTAGTGTTTAGATCATTCTACAATCTTTCATTCTCTGATCTTAGATTCATGATTTCTTCATTTACATTAGTAAGATTATCAATGAAGTCTACCTATTAAAGGGATAGATGTTGAATTTCATTATTCTTTCCTTCTAAATATTCTTTTATCTTATTTTTCTTTTTCATGACTTCACACAATCTTACTAATTGAATTTATTGCCCTATTTTCAACTTTCTCACTTCTTCTTGAAGTGTACCATTTTTTTTAATAGATCTCTGATTGCCTCATTAGCTTCATCTGAATTACTTTTTGAATGAATGTCATCAATTCTATCTTCAATGTAGAGTTAGTCATTCATTTGTAATTCAAGATCTTTTCTTCTTTTCAAGGATTAAGAGAGTTTTTCCTTTGCTTTCTTAAGTTGCCTAATAGCCAATTCCAAATCTAGCTTTTCATTGTCAATAGCCTTATCAAGTTTGAATACCTCCATTTCCTTTGATCTTTTCTCAAGCTGTTAACTCTAAGAACCATAAGGCTCTGATACAAATTATTGGAAATATATGATAGGCTAAGTTATTGAGAGGGGAGGGGTGAATCAATAACTTTTAAAACTTAATCTTTATTTACCAATTAGGCCTTCATGAGTATTCTAATCTAATTGCATGCATGAAAAACTAAAAGCATTAAAACATTCATAACACTTTGACACACAATATGGTGACCTAGAAACCTTTCAAATAAAAAGTAAATTTGGGGTGGGGATGATACCCACAATCTTTAGTACTGTAATATAAAGTTGGCCTATTAAGGCTTACAATGATTACTTCTAATTATCTTCTCTATTAGGAGCAATAAGGACTACTAGGTCCACCTTGAAAAAGAATTTACAAATATAAAATGAAGTATGCACTCGGTAAAGAGATTTACAAAAGACTATTAAGTCTACCTTTTGAAAGGATTTAACTGTTCTATATGTTAGGATGAACCAATGGTTGATCTTTGATCTGCAACTTGATTTGGTGAATGAGATTCCTTTGAGTGTAATGATCACCTTGTTGTGATTGATAAAACTTTACTACTCCTTATCTTGTTGTAGCCTTTTACTTTACACTTCTGCTCTTTAATACACATTCTTTCATAATTATATATCTCTTTGGATATGATACAATGCATTATATATATATATATATATCAATCCAATTTACAAATCAACAAAGTTGGCTATAATACAAGTTTCACCAAAATACACAAAGTCATCCCAACTGCAAGTACTCGGGTTCTAAGACAAAATCGATGAGGTTCTGATACTTGGTAACCATTGTTAATGTTCAGCATTGTCATGCACTCAATAGACATAGAATCTCAACTCACACTAATCACTTCTAAGTAGTTTGAACTCAGTCTGCACTAGTGACTCGTTGAACATTGCAAAACTTGACATATAAACTAAATCACTTGATTCACACTACATAGCTCGGTCAATGCTATCACTATGAGCTTGGTATAAACTGAATCACTTGGTTGACATTTCATAGCTTGGTCAACATAAGATTTACATTACTGAAATTACAAACTTGGTAATCACTGTAGAATTTAGTTTGCACTAAGAAAATCAATAAGCATTATGAAGCTCAGTCTATACTGATAATCACTAACTTGGTAGTAACTGCTCGGTGAAAACTGAATGATGTTCATAGAAGTTGGTAGTAATTGTAGAATTTTGTAGAGCCTGAATTACTTGGTTAACACTGTTAACTATACAATAAGTTTGGTAACTACTGGTTGTCTAAATAAGTGTGTGTGTCACTAGTAAACAAAATTGACTAAAATGTCAATAGTAGATGACTCCATTCTCTTTGAATGAGTACTTATTCTCCTTACCATGATGGACTACCTCCCTGTCATACTGCCATGGTCTTCCTAACATTAGGTGGCATGCATCCATTGGTAGAACATCACAAAGTATCTTTTCCTAGTACTTGCCTATGGTAAATTCAAGCCATACTTACTCATTAACCAGTATGTTCTACACTTTGTTTAGCCAAGTGAACTTGTAGGGACACACATGAGGTTTATTATTAATCTTAACTTTTGAATTTCCTCTTTTGAGATAACATTATCAGTGGTCCCTGAATCAATAATACTCTACATACCTTGCCCAATATCTTACATTTGACTTTGAAAAGATCCCTCCTTTACTTATGTTCATCCTTGATAGGTTCCTTCATCAACACTCTTCTAAGCATCACATTCTCACCTTTCTCTTAGTCCAAGCTTTCCTCTGTATGTTTATAGTCTTCCTCTTGTATATAGGTAATATTCTTCTCTCCTTGCAAAGATGATGGCTTGTCAGGACATTTGTAGGAAAGATGGCCCAATTGGCCACAATTATAACACTTCATTGAAGAAAAATGTGAGCTTCTTCCAAACCTACTTGATCTACCTCTTCCACCATAAGAATACCCTCTACCTCTACTATAGCCTCCTCAGTTATCAAAGTCATGAGATTGCTCACCTAATTTGGTGTCCCCTTGGCTCCTATTTTCAATGTCTCTTCCACTAGAACCACCTTTATGTCTACCTCTTGAATCTCTACCTCTTCCTCTAACCTTGTTACTAGACTCTTGTTTCCTTTTCAATTTTTCTTCCACCTTAAGGGCCATCTAATAACTGCTATGTAATGTTGTAAGAGAAAAGAGACTCAACTCCTATTGTATGTTCCACCTAAGGCCATTTAGATACCTAGCCACCTTGATACTTTCAACTTCTTGTATCCTAGACCTAAGGCTTAGTTTTTGAAACTCGTCTATATAGGCAGACACATCTAGGTCTCTTTTTTTTAGGTTTTGTCTTTTCTTATGCAATTGAATATCATAATATTTTGGTAGATAAGTAGATAAGTTTCTTTTATCTTAGCCACCACAATCTTCAAATTGGTTATGGGCTTCTTGTTTTCTTTCTCTCTTTCTTCCTACAAGAACTTCCACCATGATAATGCTTGTCCTCTCAATATTGATTTTCCCATCTTTACTCTTTGGGCCTCTGAAATATCATCATATTTAAATTAATTTTCCATGCCTTCAATGCATTCCATAACTACTTATACATTCATTTTCCTAGTGAAATAAGTATGCCTTCAAATTCTTTACCAATTAATGCCTTCAAGGCTTTGAGGAGGGTCTAGTGTAGGTGTTATTTCCTTATCTTCTTCCTTTTGTTTTTTTACTTGTCTTTCTCTCCCTTTAACTTCTCTTTACCTTATCTGCGGTCTTGACAACTACCATATATTCCCACCTATGGATTCTCCTTCCATTGACATCCATTATTCACTTCCCAAGCATTTCAATGGCTCTGATATGACTTTGATGGGGAGTTTCTCACACTTAGATCTCTTTTTCTCTAGTCAAGGCTTTCTCCTAGCCTTCTTAGGACTTTTTCCTATTACCCTACTATATAGGACCCTTTTCTAACGCTTTCCAACCTAGAAAGTCACCTATCAATTCAAAATGCTCTCCTAACTCTTCAAAACCCAACTAGGCAACTTTGTGATCAAGAAGAAGAAAAACTCACCCAAGGTTCCCAACAAGGACAACACATGTTTTTATCATCCCCTCAATATTCTTGGTCATTTATCAACCACTTTGCACCATCTTTCGACACCCAAGACTTAAAAATCACCAAATTGCTCTTTTAGGCCTTGTAGCCCTATGAGCCCCATTTAGGCCTCCTACATTTAAGGAAGTTGTAATTGTTGGAAATATAAGAGGAGTAATTAAGAGGGGAGGGGTGAATTAGTTACCACAAAATAAATCCCAAATCCCTTAGATGTCAATGCATGTAATGCCTCGCCCGGAGATCCTTGGAAACAAGGATTCAAATCAAGCCAAGATATTATTTTTTTACAAGTATGAATGCACAAGACAACATCATACAGGGATCACAAAGATCGCAACAAAAGACTTCAACACAATCCCAGCAACCAACGAATCTCCGAATGCCACTACCAAAGTGACACACACAAACAAAGCCAACAAAGATAACGCACATGATGAGGGCACAAGAAACAACCACTCATCAACAAAACACCAAGCTGGGGTAAAATGCAGAATCCCAAAATTTGGCTAAGCCTGAAATCCTGAAGCCCTGAAAATTGGCTAAGTCTAGATTTCTGAAGCCCTGAAATTTCCTAGAATCCATAACTTATCTCTGAGAGGTCTGAAACCTATCTCAAACGATTTGTCGCATATATTAAAATATATCTTAAATATATATACGTCAACTTATACTTAAATGATATATTTTAAACCCCTACGAAATCTGTTTTGAACCAGGAAGGTGTAAAAACCAAAAGGGTGTCCAAAACCAACTTTCGAACTATCATCCGACAAGCCTAGATAACCCCTATTTCTCAGTCTCGCGCGTGGAAGAAACAGTCTCGCACGAGGAAGAAATAGTCTCGCGCGAGGAAAATAGAATCTTGCACGAGGAAACAAATCAGCGCAACACAAAACACAAACAAAAAGCTAAACAAACAAGGAAACCTCCACACCGGGGAGTACCGGATCCACATAAATCGAGGAATGAACACTCAAGAGCACTAACAACAAGGAAAGAGGAACATCTAACCATCTAAAACATAAAAGAAAAGCACATACTGAAATAAACATCGCAATGAACAAAAATACATTTCAGAACTAAACAACCAAATAAGTGCGCGGTTCCTCCCAACCGTCAATAGCGTCATAAGACCATCGTGGATCCTAGCCATCCCCTGCACGTAACATCCCAAGCCACTGACCAAATCGTCGGTACTATCATAATAGGGATGTCACTACTAAAAAAATGCAACAATATAAGCATAAGAAAATCTAACATGCTAGTAGAAAAGCATAAGATAATCCTATAGTAGATAACATCACCTATCACATGCTAAACAACAATAAGCAACAGATATGCTAATACAATAATTCACAGCATCTAATCATATGCTAAACATCATAATAAGGGAATGCACCAAATAAAATAACATCATCTAAACATGATATACAAGCATCCCAATGAAAGCATAAATCAAAAGAAAGCATACTCCGGAACCTGAAGTACCAAGTGAAGACATCCAACAATGGTCACACTAGGACAAAAGATCGTCTTTGTACACCGATCCCTAGCAGTGGTAAAGGTAGCTACGCCTCCCAACCACGTGGCACCCGTAGGTACACACCCGCCATGTTGATGGAGATAATGATCCAACCATAAACACACATAAAGCACAACATCCAAAGCTAACACTCACACCAGACAGTATGATGGCTGAACTAAGAACCTAAGATAATGCACAGAGTAAAGGTCCTGGTCAGACACTCAATAGGCTACTATGTAGGGGCTGACATCCTGGAGAGTCGCTTGGCATCAAAAAGCCCAAGCTCGGATCGTGTGTCCTCAAACTTAAACGGGTGCTCACACATTGTGTCCTCAAACTTAATCGGGTGCTCACACTTTACTTATCTTAAGTTTTATTAACAATCACACATTTTATTTAATTATCACTTATATAAAGCTTCCTCTGCCAACCCATGACACCATGATCATCAGGCTGCAAGATAGAAGCCCCCTCCATATGCTACCCTACCCTACCCATGCTCATCCTATGACAAGTACCCGTGGGCATGCATACTCCCATCCCAACCCCAATGATCATAACTTCCGGCAAATCCACGGAAGATCTGGCCTCGCAAGTCACCCAAAAAATGTACACGCACGTACTCATGTGTGGCGCACCACCATCACGAAGATCATAACACAAGGACAAGAATGAGAACATAATGCAAACAAAACACCCAACTGAAAGCAACACGAGAAGGACGGATTCTACACGAATCCCAAAGCCAATAAAATCATACATCATGAAATCACTCAACCGACTTCAATCCGAGAGTATGGATTCTACACGAATCCCAATGATGTAACAAGACCAAACATCATGAACTCACTCAACCGGCCTCAATTCGAGAGTATGGATTCTACACGAATCCTAGCATTCACGAACAAAAGCAAAGGTTTAAGAGAACCGAACACAATGTCAGGAGTACGGATGCAACACGCATCCCAATGCAACATAAAAGTGCAAAAGTGGTCTGACTGATATCCAAATGGATCATCCAAGTCCATGACTTACATTGTGCCAAGAAAACCTGAGAAAACAAGGCGGCACACAAAATGAGGTAAAAATCCCAAATTTTGGAAAAACTTCAAAATTAAAACCCATTTGGCCTTTGGGTTCAAAAACCCCAAAAATCCAAAAATAAATGGAATCGAACACCGTATGCAAAAACGGCCAGCATAACGGTGCAAAACTTCAAACCCTCATCCCAAAAAATAGGGAAATGTTCATACCTGTCCAACTGGGTAGAACTAATATACAGAAACAGAGGGGAACACTAGTTCTCAGCCTCCAAACAAACGGCTACCAAAAATAGAAGCTGAAATGAAGCAGAAACAATAAAATGGGAAAGCCCTACCTCACAGCCGAAAGGGCAAAACAGGAATTTAAACCAAAAAATAAATATCCCGCAGAAGTAGCTGAAAATCGCGATAATCCAAGGTTTTCCCGAGATGGATCCAACGAGCCTGACCTCGCGACGATCCCACGCCCGTAGCTCCCACAACGAACAAAACAGTAAATCCTCATGAAGAGGAGTTTTGGATTTTACTCTCCAACTTTCCAATTTGAAAGTGAGAAGTGAGGAATTAAATTCCTCTTTGGATACTTATTCACTTTTCGGGTGAATAATTGATTAGGGCATTTAACCAGCCAATCTAGTTAAACCTCGAATCGACCCAAACGAAGATAGGCTATTCCTATAAATAGGAATTCATCTATGGCAAAGCTGCCAGAAATATAAAATAAATCAATTAAAAAGCCCGAAAACCCAAAAACACATAAACCTCCTTAATAATTTTTGCGACAATGCGAACCTCTAAATGCACAGACACGCTTAGTGGTCTAATCACATAATGCAAATGAGTTCGAATTTAATAATCACCAAAAGGTTTAAATTAAACATTTAACAAAGGATACGTCAACCATATAAGGACAACATTGGTAAAATATGAATGGCTGAATCACTAACTCCATGTGCCACTGCCAGGGATATAATCCTGCACACTAAACAACACGATCAAGTGTAATTGCATATAATAATATAGCCGAAGCAATAAATGCATTAAATCACCTAATTCAACCATTTATTTAATTATATTAAAATAATCTATTTACATCACTCACGTTTGCATAAAGCATAGCAACGCAGGAATGAAGTAAATAACCATAGCATTAAATCCATCATATAGCAAAATCAGAGGTATGTCCAAATACCAGATAACTAGAGAACTAGATATCATCATAAAACACACTATCATCTCAAAATGGCATCATCATGCAATATGATTAACTGAATAGCATAGTAGTCTAATATCTATGATACTGGAATTGAAGAGTAACATTTGACCCTCAGGTCATCTCAAATGTAAATCATCACATAAGAACAGATATCTCTCAGATAAAAAATATAACAAGGTAAATGCCTGCAGCACATAACCAAATAAATCAACATGAACAATCCATTCTAATTACTTCAGTATTTAATAATGATTGATTACTCTGCATTAAAAGGGCATTTAAAACACATAAGCAAACATAGTCATAAATATGACTAACCACTGCTACAGGAACGTAGTCTAGTGTAGCATGGTAAAAGAACATAGTGCAATCTTTGCACACATCTCAGGGTAATCACAGAACAACCTCATGATACCACATTGATCCTGGTAACCACTGGCACAAACCTTAGTGAACCAAAAATCACATCATAATCTCAAAGGTCAGTCAAAAGCATAATCAACGCAACTCATAAAGAAACATAAATCCAAACACCTCAACGGTGTAGACCACTCAAGGTCACAATCATGATCCATCACAACAAAAGATCATCAAGGTTGAATCCATCAGGATGACTTACAAAAGTCAAATGGGAGAGGCACTACAATGCAAATTAAAAAAAAACTCTATTGAAGCTGAAAATACTGCTGTAACTCGGTTAGCACTGAATAACTCAACAAACACTTAGATTAATATAACTCAGTAAGCACTAAAATATTACTTCTTTAGATGTTTAATGTAATCAACCACAATTAACTTATTTACAAAATAGAAATTAAATACATGAACACGTATGACACCAAGATTTAACATGGAAATCTAATTTGAGAAAAACCACCAATTGCAACTAGTTACTATTTTTCACTCTTCTAAATTGAGCCCTATTAGGAGCTCCAACCCATTTAAAGGTTACAAAACACACTATTAGGTGTGACCCTGTTAAAGGATTTAATCACCATATTAGTAGTGACCTTGTTAGAGGTCTTTAGACACTTCAATCTAGAAATGCCACCTTGTTAGACGATTTAGAAAATAACTGTTAAGTTAAATCTATTAACAGATTTGATACACTACTAAAATTATTAGACAGTAATAATGATATGACCTGATTGATGATTGAACTATATTGCTGATTTTAGATCTTTGTTCTAGCTTGAATACTTGATCCTCCTTGATCAGATAAAACTTTGCAGCTCGGTCAACTCAGGATACTTTGCCATCCTTTCAATTTGCTTCCTTGGTTTATCTTTTTAATCCCATGTTTCTCTTTTTTAATCCCACAACTTAACCTTATCTATTTTTCATAGTCAAGTTGGCTTGAATACACTTACAAATATTCAATATTCATCCCTTAAGTCAACTAGACTTAACAAATAAATTCATCAAACTAAATATGACGATTCAAGAAAATCCTTCATTAGCTTAGTCAACTCGGTCAACGCTAACATAGAAAAGACTTTCTTTAGACTTCCTTTTTTAATTGCATGAACTCAGTTAATGTTGCATCCTGAACTGAATTCCTCTAATAGTCAAGTGAGCTCAATTAACATGGGTTCCATGCGAACTTCTCTTTGGTGCCTAAATGAAGCTTGGAAAATACTATCTCTGAACTTGGTTTACTTTGGAATGCTTAACAGACACTAGAAACTATCTTCATCACCCGAGTGAGCTTGATAGACACTAACTGGTAGAGATTTGAGATTTTGTGTAACATCAAAGATTATACCATTGAATAATTATTTTCAACAATTTCCCTCTTTGGAATTGATGGCAACACATGTTGTAATACAATGGATTTTAGAGAAAAATAAAAGTAAGGATAATATCCTTAGTTTCATTCTAATTCTCATCCATGAGAATTCCCTTTGTTAGTGTAAAATTCCTCTGACATCAATCTCTAATTGTTGTGACCGCAATATGAAACTCAAGTTCATTATACCTCTTTAACATCTCTGACATATATAAAAATATTGGTATATGACAGCAAAATCTTCCTGTATTAGACATAAAATTTCTTTGATATATGATAGTACTCTCCCTCTTTGACATCTCATGCCAAAGATAGCATTCAGTGAACTTATATGTACCTGATGTACCGATTCATATAAAATTTTCCCTTTATAATACTTCATCAACTTGACTAATCTTCAACATGCTTGATTGATGCATCACTAAAATTTAATTAATGAGCTTCAGATAGGGGAATGACCCCTAGCTTACCTCTTAGATTCAAGAATGCATCCTTAGGTAATGGATTGGTGAATATGTCTATAATCTATTCTTTTGAATCCTTTGTGTGTTGCATATGCAAGGAGTGTTCTAACACCTTCAAGTCTAGCAATAGGAGGAAAATTTTCTACATATTTAATACCTTCCTTTTGAGCATAGCCCTTGCAAACTAGCCTTTCCTTGTTTCTTGAAACTTCTCCATCCTCATTCAACTTATTTCTGAATACCCATTTTGTGCCAATTACATTCTTATCCTTGGGTCTAGGAACAAGAGTCCAAGTCTTATTCCTTTCAATCTAATCAATTTATTCATTCATAGCTTCAATCCAACTTTCATTCTCTGATTCATCTTTCACAGATCTAGGTTCAAATTCAGTAAGAAAATATGTACCTTTTAATTCATTCCTTGTCATTGTACCAACTAACTGATCTGCAATGATTTTCTTGGGTACATGACTGACATATCTAGCAAGTCTGGGCTCCTTCATCTTGAAATCACTAAGTTCACCATGATCTTTTGTTTCATGCTCGGGTTCCACTATTTATAACTTAGGTCTATCAGACCATGACTCAATTTCCTCTTGCTAAAACTTGGGTCCTTCTGATGACTTAGGTTGTACTTGCTGCAACTCAGGTTGAACTAGAGATTTTGGGGACTTAGGTGGTGAAGCATGTTGATTTCCACTTTCTTGAACATTAAGAACAGTATCAGGCTCATAGTAAATAAAGTATATGTAGTCTTCTGGTTCCTTACTACTTTGTTCTTCTCTCTTTTCTACAAACTCATCAATATTGACATGTGCACTTTCAATAACTTTTTGAGTAGATATATTCAACCATTTAAATTATTTTCTCTTATTAGAATATCCCAAAAATAGTCCTTCATCACTTTTGACATCAAACTTTTCTTTTCTAGACTCCTTCAGAATATAAAATTTACTACCAAATACTTTGAAGTAACATACATTAGGTTTATAGCCATACCATAATTCAAAAGGTGTTTGATTTGACTCCTTCATCAACTGAACACGGTTCAAGGTATGAACTACAGTGCTGATTGCTCCTTTCTAGCATTTGATAGCAACATTCTTTTCTATCATAAGGGTCCTTGCACAATCTATGATTGATCTATTCCTTCCTTCAACAATGCCATTTTGTTGAGGTGTGTTAGGTGTAGACACTTGTCTTCTGATTCCTCTCTCATTGCAAAATTCATTGGATTTATTATAAATAAATTATCCTCCTCTGTTTGATCTCAAACATTTTAGTTTCTTTCCTATTTCTTTCTCTACTCTAGCCATATACCATTTGAATTTTTGAAAAGCTTCTAATTTATCCTTCAAATACATAACAATCATCATTCTTGAATAAGCATCAATAAATAAAATAAAGTACTTATCTCATGTGTAGCTTTCTATGCCAATAGGTCAACAAAGGTCTGTATGGACCAGCTCCAACACTTCTTCAGAATGATAGTTTTTTTTTTTTTTTTAAAATTTGTCTTGCCCATCTTACCAATTTGACAATTCTTGCACATGCCCATTGCAGGTTTCTTTTTGCTCTGAATTCCTCTAACCCTTTTGTTCTTGCTTATGTTTATCAGGTTGTTAAAGTTCACATGACATAACCTCTTATGCCATAACTAGTTTTCTTCTACTTGAGCAATGAAACATTAACTTCCATTAAGATCTAGGTAGAATAGATTACTTTTAGTTTGTTTGCCAGTCCCAACCAGATTTCCTTTCCCATCTAGTAGATTGGCATTTCCATTCATGAATTCTACCTTGAATGCATTGTTATTCAATTGACCCACACTAAGTAGATTATGCTTCAGTCCTTCAACCCAATAAGCATTTTCACATCTGAGATCATTCATTAGTGCAATACAACCTTTACCTTTCACATAACATTGTTCATCATTTCCAAATCTAACACTTCCACCATCATAGTGTACTAAGTTCTCAAATCTATATTTGTCACCATTCATATGGTGATAATATCCACTATCAATAATCCATGTATCATTCTTACTAAAAGTGAGATAAGTGCCATTTTATCATTCTCATCAACTGATTCATCCTTAACAACAATGTAGACCATTTCATCTTCTTCTTCACTACTTTCAGAATCTTTAACAATGTAACAAGATTTTCTTACCTTTGTCTTTGTATTCCTTATAGCTTTCAAAGTCCTTCTTTCCCTTGTACTTGTCATTCTTCTTTTCTTCTTTTTCTTCTCTATTTGGACACCTTGAAGTAAAGTGACCAACTTCTTCACAAGAAAAGAAAATTAAAGGAATTTTTCCTTTGTACTTCCCTTTTCCCTTAGGAAATCTTCTTGCAAGTAATGCTTCAATGAACTCAAGATCTTCATCAGAACCATCTTCATCCTCATTATTAGATTACCTTTTAGATTTTGCAACTTTCTTTTTTAGTGATTGCTTGGCTTGAAATGCATACTTAAGGTTGCTAGTAGTAGGAACATAATTGTCATAGTTATCTAACTCAAATGATGTCAACCTTCCCACTACTGCATCCAATGTTATATCATTCTTGGGATTGCATCTCATCTCTTGAATTGATGACACTCTAATTGCATATGTAGGAAGAAGTGGTTTGAGAACCTTTCTTACCACTATCTTTTCTTCAATCTTTCCTCTTGAAGCTTTGATTGCACACACACACTGGCTTTTGTTCTTTCACTGTATTTTGCAATATTCTCATCATCTCTCATCCTCATTTGATCAAATTGACCTTTGAGACTTTCTTCCTTGAATCTTCGTAAATTATCATCTCCTCCATAGATGGCTTTCAGATTGATCCACATCTCATGAGCAGTATCATAGTCTTTAACATCATCAAATTCAACATAGCTAAGAGTTGAAGCAATATCAATCATCATAATGTTATTGTTCTTCTTTTCAATGATTTCTTTAATAGTCATAGTTCTAGTAAAGGTGCCACATACTTGGCGTGTAGGTACTTTAGGCCTGAATAAGATAAAAATAGGACCTATCCTCAACCCAAATTCCCAAAAGGAATGATCCAAGTTGATTAACCACAAGGAAGTGATCAATGCACAGATGGATCAAGTAATGGAGAATAGGGAGAAAGGACAAGATCCTATAATCTTTTGGTACGAAAAAGTATGTACTTGAAATCTGAAATGAATAGAATAAAAATACTAACATCAAAATAGGAAAAATCTATAAAATGCTGATTATTGATGTTTATGTATAGTTTCGGATAATTTTTCAACCTGTTCCAAATCGAAAGTATCGAGATAGAGAAAACCTAAAAAAAATTTGTCCTTTTGAATGTAGGTCAACCTTGACCCAAATAAAGGAGAAAAATCTTACCTTGAGGTACAATTGTGCCCCAAAAAGTTGACCTTGACCTGCATAACTCTGACAAAAATTTTGGTCGTGGATTTTTCAAGTTCGACGAAAATGGTATCAAAATCTGCACTTTAATTTGCTATCCTATACATGTATCTGCAAGAAAAAGGGTTTTTTTATTTGGATGGGGGGTTTTCCTTGGTCAAACCCAAGTTTGGAATCAACTTTGAAATATAATTGAAATTGCAATATGAATAAACAAAGTAAATGAAACTATTCACCTTGCTTATAATAAAATCCTTGTGGAGGATTTGAATCCTTGAATCCACAAGTATAGATGCTCCAAATAAATGTAGAAATGTATGTAGGATGTCTCAAATCAATGGCATTAGATCTTAAACACCATTCTTGAATGAATCTTTTCATAGAAAAAGGCTTGAATGAATACGGATGGAGAAATCTTCAACAAGAGGGCTCGATAGAGATTGAATCCTTCAATGGCTAACAGTGGACCTCCTTGATGAATTGGATGCTTGAGCACTTGAATGCTTGATAAATATTAAACCTTCAATTCATATTAGGTGGATGCTCTCATTAATAGTAGATAATAACTTTTCTCATAGATAGTGGATAGTATGTAGATGTCAAAATGAGGGAAGGAGGATTCCTTATATAGAGATCTAGGGCACAAACTTCTACTTCTAGAGAAGGCTAACATTAAAAAATTAAATCCCAATTAACATTAACCCCTAGAAATGGACCTAGATTAAATAAAATTTAAGATTTTACCATTCCAAAACCAAAAATAGCTGACTTGAAAGCGGGAAAATGAAACTTTCCAAAGCTTAATATCCTGAAACTTTCGAAACGTAAGTAGTGGACCTGGGGTTAGGGACAAGGTCAATGCTGCCCTAGGTTAGGGTCGAGGTCATCCTTGACCTAACTTAGGGTTGGGGTCAACCTTGACCTAAAAGGTCATTCTTGACCCATAACTTCAAAGTCCTCAGCTTCGTAGAGAAAGTTGTTGAAATAGGTTAGAAATATAGAGAGAGACAACTAGAACACAGGGAAAACAACTAGATCCATGCAAAGACCCATTCAAGGTGCTTGACATGACCCCAGACCACTTACTGAATGGGACAAACATTCTTAACATGCAATTCCTTCCATTTTAAGACGATACAAGGCTTGTGTCTCCAATGGTTTCCAGATGCAATCTCATGAGTTCTGCCATGCCTTGAAGTTATCTCTATTTAGCTTAGGGATCTCCCTTCTATAAGACATCCTGATCTCTAGCTTAGGTCCTTGAAACCTTCTCTACAAGCACCAGAATCTCTGGTACCACTTGTTGGAAATATAAGAGTAACTAAGAGGGGAGGGTTGAAACAGTCACCAAAAAAATAAATCTCAAATCCCTTAGATGTCAATGCAATTCAAAACATACTATGCTAAAATTGAAAATACTATTGTAACTTAATTAGGATTGAATCACTCGACACACACTAAGAATTACTATAACTTGGTAAGAACTAAAATGTTACTTCTTTAGATGTTTAATGTGATTTGGAAACTCAATTTTGGAAAAATCGCCAATTACAACTAGTTCCTATTTTTCACTCTTCTAAAGTGAGCCCTGTTAGGAGCCAATCCTTTTAAAGGTTACAAAACACACTGTTAGGTGTGATCCTATTGAAGTATTTAATCACCCTATTATAAGTGGCCTTGTTAGATGTCTTTAGACACTTCAATCTAGAAATGCCACCTTGTTAGAGGATTTGGCAAATAAATGTTAAGCTAACTTTATTAAGAGATTTGATACACTGCTACAATTATTAGAGAGTAACAATGATATGATCTAATTTCTAATGCAATTGTATTGCTGATTTTAGATCTCTATTTTGGATTGAATACTTGATCCTACTTAATTAGATAAAACTTTTTATCTCAATCAACTTAGGATACTCTGCTATCCTTTCAATTTGCTTCCTTGGTTTATCTTTATAATCCCTTGCTTTTCTCTTTTAATCCCACATTTTGACATTATATTTATATCTTTTACATTGTTAAGTTGGCTTGAATACACTTACAAATATTCAATATTCATCCCTTAAGTCAGCTAGACTTAATAAATAAAACTAAATATGTTGATTCAAGAAAATCCTTCATTAGCCGATCTAGCTCAGTCAACACTAACTTAGAAAAGAATTTCTTCAAACTTCCTTTGTTAACCGCATAATTCAATTAACACTGCATGTTGAACTGAATTCACTTGGTAACTGAGTGAGCTTGGTTAACACTAATTCCATGCAAACTTCACTTTGGTTCCCAAGTGAAGCTTAGCACATACTATCTCTGAACTTGGTTTAATCTAGAATGCTTGGCAAACACTAGAAATTGTCTTCATCACCCAAGTGAGCTCGACAGACATTGATTGGTAAAAACTTGACATTTTGTGTAACATCAAGGATAATATACAATTGAACAATTATTTTCAATAGTAATAACTTCAAAAACTCCTTAACAAGCCTTATTGCTATCTTTTAGACTTTGTTTCACAAACCCCTAAACTCAAATATTTTCTAGGTCTCAAACTCCCATGGTATCTATACAATACTTTTTCCAAAAACCCTATTTTTGAGGGTTTTAGGGAAATGATAAAAAATGCCTCACAATATACTGAATTCTCTTTCTCAAGCCATCTCCTTTGGCCAATGGTTTTAGGGAAATGATTGAAAATACCTCGCAATATATTGAGTTCTCTTTCTCAAGCCATCTCCTTTGGCTTATGGACTCCTTCTTCCTACTACATTTTCCAATCAATTTTTTCTCATCCCAATTAAGCACAGAAATTGAAACACTCCTGCAAGCTTCTTGTTTTGTAGCAAAGAACCTCCAGGTTCTCCTAGGGCTCTCTTGAAAAATTAAGAAACTAACTCCTATTGTCTCTTCCTTCCATATTTATAGTATTTATAGAGTCTAATTCTTGGTTTCAAGAGGCTATCAAGATACTATGGAGGAAACTCAAGTTGTAGACATTTTTGTCATACACTATTATGTACATACAATTTAACTGGGAAATATAAATTAATAACAAAATAAAAATAAATGGATTCAAAAGTTCAAAACAACTAGGCATAGATAGTTCAGAAGTTCCACACTAACTTCTCCTGTGATAACAATCAGCCTTTCAATCCACTAAATCATAAATGAAGGTCAAAACTTAAAAACTGTAATTACAATCAATGTTGTTCTTGTTTTTAGTTGGTACACAACATGTCTCTCTTTCTATTTAGGGTTTGGATGAGATTTTATATCCCTACGCCACCTATCCCAACCCTAAGGTTGAGCCTTAGTTCTAGTAAATGCTCCCTCCAACTTTTGAGGAAAAGTTGTCATGAGCAACTTTGACAATTTTTGCACAAATGACCTTGTTTCATTCCCAACTTGAGAAGCGTGACTCCAACCCATCCAACTTGACCCAAAAACACATAAAAACCACATTTTAACTATTGAAATTCTAGTCATTTTTGTTGTTAATGACATACACTTATTTAGATTGTGAGTTCATATCGAGCATATTATATAGTTAATAGTGTTAACCAAGCATTTCAGTTGCTATCAAGTTCTATAGTTGTTACTGAGTCCTATGAACAGATTTTGTTTTGAAATGAGAAGTTACTACAGAGTTGAAGATTAGTAGTGTAAACAGAGCATTTCAGTGTATGCCAAGTTTACCAGTGTAAACCGAGTTGTGCAATGTTTACTGAGTTTGCAGTTGATGTGATGTGAGTCTAGTATTGACCGAGCTACTCAGTGTTAACCAAGAGACTCATTTTATAGTGAGCTATGCAGTGTGAATCTAGTGATTTAGTTTATATGAGTTTCATAGTATTTTCCTAGTCCCCAGTGCAAAACGAGTTCAATACTACTTGGAAGTGGTTAGTATGGACCGATCTTCTATGTCTACCGAGTACATGACAATGTCGAGCATTGACAGTGGATGCTAAGTATCAAAACCTCACCGAGTCAGTCTTCAGAGCCTGAATTTCTACACTTTGGCTAACTTTGTAATATTTGTATGAACTTTTATTGTGGTTGACTTTGTAATTGTGTAATTGGATTGATATATATATGTAATGTATATATCACGTCCAAATCATCATGGAGAAGTAATGTAATCATCATAAAAAGAAGAAGAGAAAATTACAAAGGCTACAATAGTATAATGAGCAAAAAAGATTCATTTATCATAGTAAGGTGATTTGTACACTTAGAAGAATCTCATTCAGAAAACCAAGTTGTAGATCAGAGATCAACTAGTGTTTATCCTAACTATTGGGTAGTCATTATGTACAAGGTCAATGATAGGAATCCATTGCACAATTCCTCTCTTGAAAAGCTAATATTTTGGCATCAACTCCAAGGTTTAGTATTTGTCTTGCAATGTACTAAAATTTTCTCAGTTAGAGATAATTGTGATTGTTCATGAGGAGCCCTTTGCTGGTTCTATTATGATCTCAGAATGAAGTAAATCTATTCACTATCTCAAATTAATACACAAAAGAACAATGTTTTTGTCTTTTCAAGTTTTTTAATGAATGCAATCTGGCAATGCAACTAATATGAATTCCCATTCTAATAAGGGGTTAGCAAAAAAAATAATGAAATTGAAAGAAAATAACATGAAATTGAAATCCTAATAGACATAAGCTACAGAAAACAACAATGAAAACATAAGTAGAACTTCCTAGAATCCACTGATGCAATCGTCAGTGAGAAACTTTAACAATCATATGATATTTCACCTTTCATCAAATCACAAGGCCATGAAAAGTGCACTCATGCGAGAAAAAAATCTATGCAAACACAATTTGATGATCTCTTCTCAAGCTTGATGCATCAGCAGAATTCATAAATTTGTAGCAAACACCAGAACTAAAAGATCGCACAACCAAAAACAACGCAATAAACCTTTGGATCAATCATAATCTCACGAATAAAATTCACAAAATAATGACACATTCAGGCAAGAATGACTGCACTCCAAATGTGAGCACCAAAAGCATAATTTAATTACGTAATAATGATGGCCTTTGTTACATATTACAATGGGGCATTTATAAGAATTCATCTCCTCAATTTGTGTTGAGAGTGAGAGATATCTTTATGCAATAAAATGCTTTTAAAACATTTAAACAAACTAAATATATACAATTTAATAATTAGTCTGGTGGTTAGAGGGACTTCATCCATATTTTATTCATTAATTGGATGCATGAGCCCTTTACATGTCAAAAAATAAAGAAAACATTAGAGAGAAAGTAGGAGGAAGCCTTCAGTCAAAGTAGGAGCATTTGGAGGTGCCAAAAATAGAAGTTGGTCCTTCACTAGATGTGTGTCAAAGTTAAATTGTCGTCAGAATGCATTCCCAATGCATGGAAAGCACTATTTTTAGAACAAGTAGTTAACTGTCAGTGCACCTCTAAATTGTGGAGTTGTGGACCTACATACTTACGGACCTACGTAGTTGTGAAGTTGTAGAGCTACAAACCTTGACAAGGTCAAAAATCTCAAAATTTTACTAAGTTTCAAAATTGAAATTTTGGCATCTAGGTTTTGTTCTTCTTCATCCCAAAGCTATGTTTGGATGTTTGCCCTTGAATTTCTCTATCATCTCAGCAATCTTAGCCACATCTAGAAGATCTAAAGCCTCATACTTATCTTTTAACTTCTATCTATAATTGTCTACCTCAATTTGGGTGTCAGAAAAAGCCTTGAATTTGGTATCCAATTCTCACAAGGCTTCTTCTTTCCTAAAGGCTTGTCGGATGTCCTCATCATCGGTAACCTCCACAAAAATATTACTAAATTTTTTTGCTACTATCTCTATAGGTAACAATTTTTCTCATTCCTCATCTTTAAAAATATCAAAGCATGCATCACTGTAGTGTCTCTCTACTTCCAAAATTTTCTCTCAGGCTTGGTCCTTGAGCCGATGAATCTCCTCATGTAATGTCAACATTAGTTTATTGCTATCCGCTGCTTTCTCTATCCAATCATCAATCATGTCTAACTCTTCTCCAGTATAAACATCAATCAAAACCCAGTATCTTTGGCCCTTTATGGCTTGTATAGTCTGCAAATGCTTACTCCAAGCACGTACCTCATCCATGATACTGAAGTCTTGCTTCAAAATTGCTACGATCTTATTCATGCTCTCTTGCATAGCATGTAATAACTTCAATTCCCTATGATGATTGTCACACCTTTCTCCTCAAAAATTTCTCACCACTCCTAATAAGCCTTCAAAAATGGGTCAAGTTGCACAGCTCCCCCTTCTCTAAGTATGGTATTTAGAGTTTTCTCGAGGTGCTCAGGATCAAGACGACCAACTACTTTGGCCAGATATCCCTTTATGATCTCAACCTACCTTCAAAGTTCTTGGAGTTTGGCCTCATCTTGTTCCATGTGCTTGATAACCTATTTGACTCCCATAGTCATCATTTTTCAAGGTGAATCCCATGTAGGCCTTCCCAACATAACATCCTTTAACTCATAATCCTTGAGACTAAAACCTTCGCATTTGTACCTTCAAGAGATAGAGCAAATTGTGCAAATAAATTATGGTTTTGTATGGAGGTGATAAATGTCAATGGAGTTGCATCATGTGATGGAGACTCAAGTTTATTCGAGACCTTTGCAATATCACAAATGTCTTCCTTTGAAGCATAGAATTGAGGCTTAGTACTCATTATTGAGGACCTAGCTCTTGATGATGGAGTATGTTCTACAATCTCCTTTCCCTTATCGCTCCTCCTTGGAGTCGTATCTTGTTGTGAGGGCTCCTCTTCTATAGCCTTTGTCTTAGTAGACCCTATAGTCTAAACCTCAGTGTCTTGGGAAAGTGGTTGAGAATATTCCACCATTTATCCCTCTGACACTTCACCGGTCACCATTTGTTCTAGTCTGTCCTATGATTGTGATGGTTCTTTTTGAACCTGCTCTTCCTTTGAACTTTGAGCTAGAGTCATCGAGCCCCGTTCTACCATTGTAATTGTTGGAGGAGATGGAGGAGTAAGATCAAGACCTTGTGTATTTGGTGATATTTGTGTCCAGTCTTCCTATTTAGGTTCACCTATAGGGGTGTCCCTGATCTCATCCCCAATCAATTATATACCTATGGGCATGAAATCTAAATCTAACATTGAGAAAACACTATCTCTCTCTTCACTCTGCTCATCCACCCACTACTATACTTCATCCTTCAAAGAAGAGAGTTCTAAGGGTTCTACTTGAGTGGATGGCAGGATACTTGAGGCACTTTTTCTCCTTTGCAACTCTGTGGCTCTAATTAGCCGAGATCTTCCTTGTAGGGGAACTTGTTGTTCTTCCTCTTCTAATTCTTCTTCTTCTTCCTCTTCATCTCTTTTTGTAATGCTTTTAGGAATAGATGGATTAGGCACTAATCTTCTACTATTCCTTTGCCTTTTCTTCATCTAAACTTTAATCCCTTTCTTATGTTTCTTTGGGACAAAAGGATAAGATGGCTCATCTTGCATAGGAGAAATGTAGACTTGTGGAATCTCTCCCTCTTCCAGTTGGGTAGACACAGTGGGAGGAAATTGAGGTTCATCTTGGACTTGAGTAGCTCTAGTATCATGAAACCCTTGTGCACTCTATTCTTGTTGCTGGGGAGGCACCTGATCTATCTGAATCCTCTAATGGGAGGTCCTCTTTCTTTTATTCTTTCTCTTCCTGTTAGGAGGGTGATAATATCCAACTGGGCGATCAACTTGGTACACTATCTCTGACTTGATAGGAGACTGGGCCGCAAAGGTAGGAATTATGACTTTTTTTCCTCTACCTCTTTCTGGGCGAGCATGCATGTGGAAAATCACTATGTCAGGAATTGGATCGAGTGGAAAAAGTTTCTTGATCCAATCCTTTTTCATTCTGATAACATACCTCACTTAGTGATTAATATCATTAGCCTCCTCTCTGTCAACCTCAACATTCATAATGGGTCTTTCACCAACTTTGTCAATATTGAATAAGGTGTCCAATAACTCCTTCGAATCCTATTGCCTTATCTCCTCCAGGATGTTCAACTAGAGATCCATTTCTACTAGATACAACATCATCCTACAATAGTCCCTAATGTAGACATCGTAGTCATTTATGGCATTCATCCAGTGATCTTCTACAACATCTTCATGATGGAGGTCCTTTCGTGCTAGACTCTCCACTCTCTTGACATTATCAAAATTGTGCCGATGATAGTTGTACTCTTCAAGGGGATAGTTCTCCCATTCCCACTCGAATGATGGAATATTCTACTTCCGTTTCACCTGTATGGTCTTATGACCAAAGGTCATGCCCATCAAGGTCTTCGTTGCCTCTTTATCTTCTTATAGGATGACTCAATTTGTGAGGAAATATCCAATAGCACCAATTTGTCACTTGGGTATCTTGGGAGCTTCTTAGGATTGATGGATGCACCAGCTACTTGTAGATGGGTGAACATTTTGAACTAGATGAAGTAGGCTCTGAGAGCTATGACTTGTGCTTTGGCTTCATCAGATAACCTCTTTCCATAATCTCCCTCAATGAATTGAATGATTGCAAAGATGAACACATCATTCACAATTCTATATTCCTTGCTTTGTGCTTAGAGTTTCTTCTTCACCAACTGAGGGTAGACTATGTATGGCCAGGCATTGGGATCCTACATACTACCTCTTCTGTACAAATTAGGATAGTTTGTCACCCTTGTTGTAAGTAGGTATACCATGTAAGAAGTTATATAAAACTTCTTCTTGTCATTCACTATCCTCAGTTGCTCACACAAGTTCTCATTTAGTGTGGTGGCCTAGTCTAGTGGTATCTTCCCCTTTTTGATGGTCTCAATGAAATTGACCACGAAGGTGGTCAGGTGGCCTACTATAGGTAAGCTCATTTCTCTACTCAGGAGAATGATAGAGTATCAAAAGTATTCCTTCATGTATCCTTGAGTCATATCCACATTGCGTGTTATTTTTCCCCAAGGAGGCTTCTCAGTGAGATAAGAAGATTGTATGATGTCTATAACCTCCTGTTGGTGTTCCCTATACCATCTTTCAATTGCTTCATATGCGAGCCAAATGAGCTGGTATGCTTGTGGTAGGTGGAAGACCCTCTCAATGTTGTTAGGTCATAGATCCAACACCACTTCTCTGGTGACACTCTTGACTACGCTTTCATCAGGAATGAAACCCTGTGACAGGGCCATGATTAGTTTTAGTGATTTTACTGATATAGGATGTGACACTGTGTTCACCAACCCAGAACGGATCAATGCAAATATCATTGCTGATCTCTGTATTGGCTTGTTGCAAATTCTTTGGAATTCTCCTAGATCCGTGTGTCCTAAGTCAATATCTCAAATTTTTGCGTGGTCATCATGAAATCTTGACTTCAAGGGTACACCTAAGAATTTGAAGACTACAGGTTTGGGTGCTACTCTAGATGTGGACGCCATTTGATCACCTACACATTACAATAAAAAGAAATGTTAGTCAAGTCAATGAAAAACTTTTTTTTAAAAACGTGAAAGCTAAAAAGGAAATGCCCAATTTGGGCATTATTTATTTATTATTATTATTTTATTTTTTCATTTTTTATATTATATATATATATATATATATATATATATATATATATTTGAAATTTTATCATTTTTATATTTTTTTAAATAATTTTTTTTGGTTATTAAAATAATAATAATAAAAAAATGAAGCTTGACATGTGGACGTGCGAAGCACCACGCATGAGCTGAGATAGCGGGGGCGCACAACGTGCCATGCACAGGTGGAGATGGAAAAGGCACGCGGGCATGAGAAGCACTGCATGTGAGTGAAGGCATTTGGTGCCTAGATAGAGGAAGGTCGCACAAGGGGTTTGAAGCATCAATCACAGGTAGCAAGGCGAGTGTGCCACGGCATGCTGGATGTGTTCCACACAAGGTGCATCATGTGGCCACCTCCTGTGGTGGTATTTTTTGATGGGCCACTATGCATGGGTTAGCACTGTGTGCAGGTGCAAAACTTTGGGCATCATTGTGCATGGATTAGTGCTGCGCATGGGTTAGTACTGGGCATGGATTAGTGTCGTGTGTGGGTGCAAAAAAAACTTTTGGGTGCCATAGAGGGTTTAGTAGTGCTGCGCATGGATTAGCATCGTGTGCAAGTGCAAAACTTTTGGGTGCCATAGAGGGTTCAACACCATTGCATGTGTATTAGCATCGCACACAAGCGTAAAATTTTGGATGCCACAGAGGGTTTAGTGCTTCCATGCATGGATTAGCATTGTACATGGGCACACAAATTTTGGGTGCCATAGAGGGTTCAGCCCTTCTGCACGTGGATTAGTGCCATGCGTGGGTGCAAAACTTTTGGGTACCGTAGAGGTTTCAACACCGCAGTGCGTGGATGCAAAACTTTTGGGTATCGAAGAGGGTTTAGCATTGCTTTGTGTGGATTAGTGCCATGTGTGGGTGCAAAAATTTTGGGTGCCACAAAGGGTTTAGCACCAATGCGTGTGGATTAGCACTGTGTGCGAGCGCAAAATTTTGGGTGCCGCGGAGGGTTCACCTTATGCACTTGCGATAGCTCGCGCAAAAAATGAGAAAAATGAAATAGTTGAGTGTTGAAAAAAAAGGGAGGGTTGGGGTTTTTATAAACACACCCCCTACGTGCCAAATTAGATGCGCAGTTTGCACTCTGTCTGTGCGCGCGCTTGTGCGCTTCTTTTTTGTGTTTTTTCTTAATTTTCTAAAGAAAAATTGTATTTTTTCTAATTTTCTAATTTTTTTAAAAAAATTTAATTAAAAAAATAATAGAAATTTTACTCTAACGCTTTTAAACTCTAATATTTTCTCTTGACTCTCGAATTGTG
This sequence comes from Cupressus sempervirens, assembly GCA_028749045.1. Classification (NCBI taxonomy): domain Eukaryota; kingdom Viridiplantae; phylum Streptophyta; class Pinopsida; order Cupressales; family Cupressaceae; genus Cupressus; species Cupressus sempervirens. The sequence goes on from CM053786.1 coordinate 547,949,214, forward strand.
AGTCTGAGAGTCAAAAAAGAAGAAGGTAGGGGTCCCCATTCCTAGTGAGGAATGGGGCGCGTGTTGTGAATACCACAACACTAACAAGTGGATCAGTCAAATCCTTTAACAAGGTAGACCTAACAGTCTTATGTAAATCTCTTTACCAAGTGCATACTTCACTATATGTTTGTAAATCCTTTCACAAGGTAGACCTAGTAGTCCTTATTGCTCCTAATAGGGTAGATCATTAGAAGTAATCATTGTGAGCCTTAACAGGCCAACTTTATACTACAATACTAAAGCTTGTAGGTATCATCCCCACCCCAGTTTTGCTTTCTATTTGGAAGGTTTATGGCTCACCAAATCTTGTGTTAAAGTGTTGTGTATGCTTTCATGTCTTTTAGTTTCTCATGCATGCAGTTAGATCAAAATTTAATTGCTAACTGGGATAAAAGTTTTATAAGTTACTAATTCACCCCTCCCCTCTCAATAACATGGCTTGTCATAATATTTCCAACAATTGGTATCAAATCTTTATGGTTCTTAGTGAAAAGTTTAACAACTTGAGTGAAGATCACAGGCAATGGAGGTATTCAGACTTGACAAAGCTATTGACAATAAGAAGCTAGATTTGGAATTTGCCATTGGACAACTCAAGAAAGAAAAAGAGCAACTCTCCCAATCCCTAAAAATAAGAAAAGATCTTGCAATATAGATGAATCATTCACTCTACATTGAAGAAAGAATTGAAGACATCAATTCAAACAATCCAGATGAAGCCGATGAAGCAATCAAAGAACTATTGGAAAAGAATAGTACTCTTCAAGAAGTAAGAAAACTAAGAAGAGAGTAAGAAATTTAGTCAGTAAGATTTGTGAAGTCATGGAAGAGATAAACAAGATAAGAGAAAAGATAGAATGATATAACAATGAAATTTAGCACTTATCCCTTCAGTAAGCAGATTTCATTGATCACCTCACCAATGCAAATGAAGAAATCATGAACCTGAGATTAGAAAATGAAAAATTGTAGAATGATCTAAACATTGAAAGGAAAACCAATGAAAGAATGTTGAAGTCCCATGCGAACATGAATCAATTGAATGAACAAATTCACTTCAGAAAAAAAGGAAAAGCAAGAATTGGATATACAGAAGAAGGAGAATCATCCAAGCAAGGAGCTCAAAGGAATCAAAAACTTACTTGCAGTCACTATGGTAAGATAGGTCATACTTCATACAAATGTTGGAGCAATGGGAAAGAAAAATTCAATGGAAAATTCTACAATTGTAATCAACATGGTCATAGAGCAAATGAATGCAAAGAGAAACCAAGATTTGAAGGAAAATGTCACAAATGTAAGAAGCATTGGTATAAGTCATCAGAATGCAAAACCAAGATATTAAATCCAACAGAACAAATTGTGAAAGCTATATTTGGTTGGGACTACAACACTTGGTGTAGATGTCATTACTGTGGAGAATTTGGACATATTGGAATGAATTGTGTAAAGCATCATATGAAGAAAAGAGATACCACCAAAAGATGTTTTATTTGTACAAAACTTGGTCATCTTGCCAAGAACTATATGAACACTAGAAGAATAGAAGATGAAAAGAAGGCAAAAGCTGATAACATCATAAAATAGATGAGACAAAAATGGGTTCCAAAATCTACCAAGAATGCAAGTCCAAGCAATTATGATCAAGTCACTCAAGAATTGGGCGACTCCACTACTTCCACTTGATTTCTTAGAAGAAAATTGGAACTAGGCTACCAAAGAAGACATAAGTTCCAGTTAACAGAACAAAAGATCCATATCAATATTCAAGATACAAATAGATCATCGAGTAAGAGGTACCAGTTACTACTAAGTTACCTTCCTTACCGAGTGAGGTCAAGTCACAGACTCTACCAAGCAAGGTTGAGAGTAACTAAATCTTATATGGCTACCAAATGATGGAAGATTCTACTAAGTAAGCAATGCGAGCAAAGTGGGTGACAATTTGTCAAATTCATCTAACTTTCATACTAGGCATTTATGGAAAAATTTGAATAAAAGGAAAGAATTCAAAGTCATTTTTACTATGAATTTTAGAGAACAGATTATGCAGAGTGATCTTCAAGAGCAACCAAGAGATTTGAGTGAATTGTTATCAAAAATGTCAAATTCTCTCAAACCCTATCAAGTGAAGATGGTAGCTACTAGTAGAAAGGTGAAGCGAGGGTTAGACATCTTAGTTTGTGGTGTAGAATGGAAAGCACCATACTTTAAGCTCACTCCTATAGTCGTCAAAATCCTAGATCTGAGTGGAGCATAGTTGCAAATCCTTCCTAAGGTACTATTAACCAATAGCATTTGTTCTCATTTTAAATGTGTGATTCAAGATATTGGCACCCTAGAAATGGATGAATGTTTAAAAGAGTTATGTATTGATGGCATTTTGAAACCTAAGCATCAACATCTCAAAGCCAAAGGTTTAACCCATATTCCTCACATGCCCTATGATTTTCAAGTAAAATGGAATAGGTATATTCTTAGCTAAGTGCATAGTGGATAGTTATGGTTGGAGCAACCTATTTTTATTACCAAGAAGATGATCCACAAGATCACTAGTCTCCTTATGTTGGCTAAAGCTAAAATGACAAAAACCCTAGGTTGAGTTGAACTGGAAAAGAAAACCCTATCTAAAGGGGATGGAAGGGGAATGAAGATTAGCAATGTCATTAACATGGAGTTGAAATTCAGTACTCATGTCATTGCATGCAAGATCTATAGTTCAAGAAGGTTAAATTGTGTGTTGTGCAAAGTAGTTGAACTGGCATACAAAGTAGTCAAGAACAATCATTCTCTTGACCTTGCTGAGCTATTTTTGAATCAATTCAACAAGAACATGGAGAGTATTAGGACATCAGAGAATAATCTATGTAATTTTGGCTCTTTTTTGACATATTTATTCTTTTATTTTTAAAAATTCTTTCCATCAAAAGGCATAGTTGTTTGGAGAAAAGAAGTGTCAGTACTCTATCAGATTAATGAATACATTACTGAGATGGGAGAAAATTAGGCTAGTATTATGGATAATTATGTTGATGCTTTCAAGGAGAAAATGAATAACAGATACCAAATCCCTAAGAAACTAGTAGAGGATTATAAGGATGATGTATGTTTTATGGTAGATAATGATAAGGTATACATTCAAGCGATTAGGCCTAGAATTGCATAGTTAAAACCTCTAGGTTATGAGGTCAATATTGATGAAACAAAAGATATAATTGAGACACTGATTAATGAACCAATTGACCCCAAGGCTACATATTTTGGCACATGTTATGAGGTTAAGGCCCGGATAGAACTAGAGATCAAGCTCCCTCAGGTGGTTAGCAAAGGCAAGAAAAGGATTGCCAAATTGAAAACAAGTTCTACTCTTTTGTTAACCAAGGGAAATAGTGATATGAAGAAGAAGAGAATGAAGAATTAGAGGAAGAGGAGCCACTAAAGAAAAAGGGCAAGGTAATCATTACCAAGCCTACCAAGATATCCACTGCAGTATTCACCAGGAGATCCTCTAGGAAGAAGGAAAACAAAGAAGGGGGAGATATAATTTTCAAGAGGTTTCCACCCACATTTGAAGAGAGGATGAAGGAATTGGAATCAGGTTCTAGGATAGAAAATTTCAAAGCATTAAAATATGAGACTAGAATAGCTAATGAGAAAAAAAAGATTGAAGATATTTTGATAACTAAAATGGGCAAATGGAAATACTCTCCTAAACAACTCACTCAGCAAATTCTAGAAGCTCTAACACACAAAATCAAGCCAAGATGGGAACATGCAATGCGAACTGCAAAGGACATTCATGAGAAAACCTTGAAATAACTAATGCCAAATCTGACTAACAAGGAAATCAAGGAATCTTTAAAGAAAAATGAAGAAAATTTTACTTTAAGATTCAATACTTGTCTAAATTTGTTAAAAGAAATAGAGCATGTTGTGAAGAATACAACAAATACATGGAAGAATGAATATCTTTGACCTCATAAATTGAGTGATTTTCTAGTCAGCATAAGTGACAAGGATAATGGACATGATCAAGAAAAGGATGAAGAAATAACACATTTTGATAATGTTGATGATGAAGAGGAACAAGAGCAAGAGGCTACCAAGGAAGGAACTCAAGATGTTGAGGAAACTAACCCAGTCAAGATTGTTGCAGCAGTTATTGCCTCACTTCCTCACTCTCCAAGCAAAATAGTGACAACATTAAGCATAGAGATAGCCTCAACAGGACTGATTGTGACTTGCACTACAAGTGCAAGAATCCAATCAATCTTTGCACTAGTGTAGCTCAGCTCATCATTGACTGAAGTGCCAACTACTTCATCTACCGAGCTGTAGACTCTTCCCTCTTCAATAGTTTTGAATACTTCAGGTACTTCTGCTCGTATTTCTACAATAAGTGTAGTATCAATTTTTGCAGCAAGCCCCACTATTTCTACTATTGTTTCCATTCCAAGTACATATGCAATAAGTGCAAGGATAGTTGAGACCAAATCTTAACTGAGCACAAAATTTTTGGGCAAAGGTAAAGAAAAGGAGGAGGATATAGATCTTGATGAGGAAATTGTGATTCCTAATTGGGATATTTCAAAACTCAATCTTGATCAAATACAAACCTTCAGAGAATTACTCCAAAAGAAAGCAAAGCAATAGAGCCTAAGAGAGGAAAGAGATAAAGAATCTAAAATCATTGAGGATGCCAAGAATATTTTGGCATAGGCTATAGGTATAGAGATTGATTCTTCTCAACTCATTTTGTGTTAGTTGGTAGAAGCAGTCCAGAAGTATAATGAAGATCTAGATGGACAAGATAAATTATTACAAAAGGCATAGAAGAAGTTTGAGAATAAGATCTTAGAAGTTATTGCTCAAAAGATTGTCATTTACCAAGTAGAGTTATCTACTATTTTTGGTTCTCTTGAAACTTCTTGTACTAATCTAACTTTACTTCTTGGTAAAGTATGTGATATTTCAAGTTTTACAAAGAAAATAAAAGACAAATTGTTTAAGATTGATGAAGACCTTAAGGCAAGTGCTCAAAAATTGTAGCTTGACCCAAGTTCAAGCTTTGTGCATTTTAAAAGGATTAGTTTTTTGATAGATATGTAGGCAAAATTGCTTAGAGAAGAGGCCAGAATCATATCTACTTTGGTAGATATTCAAAATATGGTACTCCCTAAAATGGATGCACTATAGAAGTATATTGCTTATTCAAAAACTCTCATCCATGATAATAATTTCTCTATTGCAGACCATATGATTGAATTATCAATAGAAGTGCAGGTGGCATTGCACACATGGATGGTCTTACAAGAGAACTAGGAAAAGACCTTAGCAATCATGCTAAAGGTACATTCAAACTTCTTATCTCTTTATCAAGTACATACTTCATTGTATGTTTGTAAATCCTTTCACCACGTGGACCTAGCAGTCCTTATTGCTCCTAATAGGGAAAATCATTAGAAGTGATCATTGTAAGCTTTAACAGGCCAACTTTATACTGCAATAGTAAAGCTTGAGGGTATCATCCCCACCCCATTTTTCCTTTCTATTTGGAAGGTTTTTGGGTCACCAGATCTTGTGTTAAAGTGTTGTGTATGCTTTCATGTTTTTCAATTTCTCATGCATGCAGTTAGATTAGAATTCATATGAAAGATTAATTGCTAATTGGGGTAAAAGTTTTATAAGTTACTGATTCACCCCTTCCTTCTTAGTAGCTTATCTTGTCATAATATTTCCAACATTAACAAGTATCCCCCATTTTTTAGGTGTTTTGCAACTTTGACCATAGTTGACCCTATTAGGACCTTGTAACACTAACTAGGTCTTAACAACTAAAACATGACCCAAACTTACATTAAATCTTCTGATACATTCTCCTAAACACCTTGTAATTTTATAGCTAGTCCTTATTTGGTCAATGGTTAGATAAACCATTTACAAGCCAAAAATTTCTATTAGGGTTGCCTTTCCTATAAGGTGCTCCTGTACCATGAAAGGGAAAATCTTCCTTGCTTGAATAGACTCAGATTTGAAAAGAAGCAAGAAGTGGTCAAAACAAATCCTCTGAATAGCAGAAAGAGAAAAAAAAAAATCATTTGTCCAATCCAAAGATATATGGACTTTTTCTAGACAACCTTGAATACAATCATCTCCAATTCTTTTATTGCTCTAGGTAAAATCAATTCCTTGGAGGTCCATATTCATTAATTCCTCTCTATTAATGAAATCCATAAGATCCAATCTTCCTTCCAATTGGATTGGATTACCTCCTTTTTTTCATGTTCATAGAGAGGAACATTAAAATCCCCAAGCAAAACCCATCTACCATTATAATCTAAACTTTTAAGATTAGACAAAGAGTCTTGTAACTTTTTTTCTTGCATTCTTAATGCTAAGAGCATATATATTAACCGAATACTAGTAGGTTCCTAGAGATAAATTCTAGATCTTGACCGTAATAATGTGCTTATTAGAATCCATCAGAGTTCCTAAGAACATTGAGTTCTTTCACATGGTCAAGGTGCCTACTAAGGCTCCTTTAGAACTACAGGCTAGAAGACCATAATTATTAAAATATTTTAAAAATTCAACTTTTCCTTTCTTCATTTTAATTTCTTGGATCACCATGATATCATTTTTTTTTAAAATCGTGGACCAAGTTTCTAACTACATCTAATTTAAGGATGTTATTCATCCCACTTACATTCTAGGATATAATCTTCATTATTTTTTAGGGGTAAAGTCCATAATAGTAGCTTACTTTCAATCTATTATATTCTACACGCTTTCTATTTCTCTCTTGTTTTTGGTAGTCTTTCTAGCTATTTTTCTTGGGGTTCCAATTACACCTGACTTTAACTTTGGTGAGACTATCTCCAATTTAATTCTTCAAGTAGCCACTCTTGATGACAAGACAATTGATGTCATTTTCTTTTTATCCTTCTTTATTTGTCCCTTCTTTTGTTTTGATTCTTCCTTACTAGCTTTCTGTTCTATATGGTTAACAGACCAGGTTCATGATCAGTCAAGGAAATCTCTTCAAATAGAGGTTCCAATGCAAGGAGATTTCCTCCATCCAAGGAATCCTCCACATAGTTATTCAAAATATCTTCTAGATCTTCTTTCCCTTTCTCTTGGATTTCTCCATCATCAAACTCCTCTTTCCCATCCACATTTCCCCAATCCTTGTCATTATTTTGATAAATAACCATCTGGTTTGTATCCTTTCTGTTTCCTCACTTTCCTATGGGGAGGATAAAATATTTTCCTCTTCATCCATTGTCTTATTTCTTTCATCATCCTGCATACCCCTCTTATTATCTTCAACTTGATAGCTAATGTTGTCTTCTATTTTTTCCTTTAGGTGAAGACTCTCTTGTTGTTACTTTAGGTTTCCATAGGATCCTTCTTTTCCATAATCATCGCCTTTTTCTTGGGTTTTGGTTTCAGTGGACAGTTTTTTTTTCTCCAATGACTCATCTTCTTATATACAAAAAAATCATTAAGGAGATCTTCAAAAATAATCTCTTGTGCTCATTTTTCTAATTTTGAGTTAATCTCCACCTTGTGAGGTAGATCCTTCAAATGCACAACTTTAACATAGATCCTAGCAAATATAATTTTTGATCTAGATGCAGTCATATTATTAATAGCAAATAGCTCTCCAAAGGATCCAACTATCCTTTTAAAAATATCTTCATGCTAGAACTCCAGAGGGAGTCCCAAGAGTCTTACCCAAATAGGGGTAGTGAGAAAGAATGCATTTGAAAGGTTCATATTAGGTTCCCATTTTTTAATTGTTAGGGAACTATTTCCAAATAACCATGGTCCACCACATAAAACCATATTCAGATCCTCCTTGCATGTAAACAAAAAGGAGAATAAACCTTTAGTCATAATAACAACGTCAATCTAACCTCGAGGTGCCCATTTCCTTTTAACCATATTTCTTAAGGTTTGAATATCTAGTTGGGCCCCTAGAAATTTCACAACTAGGGTTAAATCCATACAAGATATAGAAAAATCAAATATTGGGTCCAAAAAAATAAATTTGGAACTCACCTTTTTCCTAGCATGATTATGAAGTAACAAGGGGAAAGGTTGACTTATCTACTGATCTTGTCCAAAAGAGAGAAGATCGCTTTCATTGTCCAACTTCATTTGCATCCTTCTTTTGCTCCCCATCATGAGAATCCTCAATATCTTGACAAACCACAGAGGAAGTGCCTCCCTTTATGATATTTTTTAGCCAATTTTGTGCCCCCCCCCCCCACCCCCCCCTTTCATTGATCTAAACCATCATAAAAAATTGACTAGAGATACATTTCATGGTGTCAAAATTGCCCAGTTGTTCAAAATTTGCTAAACCCTAGCTTTTTGTGCCATATTTCAAATTTTCATATTCTTTACTAAGATTACAATCTTATGATCAAGGGTTTCATTATCTAGTTATAGGTCTTATTTTTTCCTCTCCTGATGTTACAAAGTCTATTACTAACAAGTCATCATAGTATCACAAGGACCACTTCTCTAGCATAAGATGCTTCGATTAAGGGTTTATCATAAGATTGTGTGATCATAGTATAGTATGGTCGAGTGATTGCAGATGTAGAAAAAGATGGTTTTTATGCTATGATAACTTATTATCATGAGATTTTCAAGCAAACCGGGTAGGGATAAGATGATATGATGGTCGTAGCATCGAGTGTTCATGAGATCAGAAGATCGTCAGATCGTAGAGTCGAATGTTTGCAAGTACAATTTCTCAGCGTTGTGAAGTTATGAGTTTTAGTCAATCAGATGATCTCAAGAGGAGGAAAGTAAACTACCAATGTCATGATAAGGATAGTTATTCATGATCATAGGATTTTAAGGGTGATTTATGAAGTTGTCAAAGGTATGACATAGTTAGCTAACCATGGCTCTAAGATCTTAAGGCATGTTCTTAGGAGATGTGACCATATGATAAGAGGGTTATTGTAGCATCGTGTGATCATTTGGTTGTAAGGATAATGAAAATAAGAAGTAGGTTCATAGTTTTCTCTTAATAATCAAATCATAGATGATCAAAAAATGGAGTTTTCCCTTTTTTTTAAAGATGCCCAAGCTTTGACGAAAGTGGGGAAATGAGAAGCTTTAGACACTTGTCTAGGTGGGCCTAGTCTTAAAAGTTCCTATTGTCGTAGCATCACAAGGGCTAGATTTGGAGTAATTATCCATTGAATGAAGAGGCAAAGGTTTAATCAAGGTTTTCATTGACAAAGGAAGGTAAAGAAGTGTTCTAATCTTATGACAAGGCAATTGTTTGTAAGATCATAGTTACAAATAATGAGACTAATGACAACATCAGTAAACTGTGCATTTGTTGTTTTTGTCAGATCATGATAGTTATAGTTGCTACTACTGATGTTAATTAACTATCCCTATAACATCACAAGGAAAGTTAAAGGGTCCCATGACCATACAATAGATAGTAGATCGTAAGATCTCAAGGGAAAATTGATGGTCCTGTGACCCTATGCCAAAGGTGTTGTCATGTGTTTGTGAGATTGTAAAGAAGGATCGTGATCGTAAGATCATAGAGATTATAAAGAGTTCTCTTAACCATAAGATAAACTGAAAATTGTAAGATTGTAAAGGCCAGGTTCCCAGGTGAAGATGTTACAAAGGGTTTTGACTTCATTAATGATTGTAAGATTGTAAGACTCTAAGTTGACAAAGAAAAGGTCATTGCTTGTCTGAGCTAAAATATAAGAGGTTCTTTGACCAATGGAATTGTGAGAAAGGTACACAATAAATGTTGTCTTCCATTGACTTGCTAATTTTCTAACTTGGTATGCTATTGGTAAGGAAGAATTAGATTTTAATCGAAAATATGATCTTCTTGATGATCCACAACCACTCTTCAACGTTACCCATGCTTGATAAGTGAAAATGGGCAATCCATTGCCACCTGGCTATCCATCTACCTAGTCAGAATGATACTAGTTGTTGTTTCTATCTTCTCAAGGTTCTACTTGGTGAATAAATGATTTTCTATATTTGGACATGTACCAAGTGTAGACACCTAAATCCTTTAGAAAATAAAGTATTTTTATTTTCTGAAAAAATTCCCAATGACATCATCATATATTAATTAATTAATTATTTATTTAATTTATTTATTTTTATGCCATTAAATCCCTTTATCTTAATTAAAAATATTTAATTAAAGAATCCCTCCCAAAAATGTTTAAATCTTATTTAAATATTATTTCCTTATATATTAATTATTTAATTAATAAATTGACCAAAAAACCCAAAATAAATAAAAAATTTATTTGCCCAAAACTTGGCCAATTTCCTTAAGACCACTAACCTCTTCCAAAATCTTCTAATCCTTATTTAATTTTGATTAAAGGCTAATCCCATCATTTCCTACCCCTAATCCCAACTCAAAATATTTAATTAAGATTAAATATTAATCCTCATGTTTATTAAAAAAGTTTTAATAAATATCTCCTCAACCTAAACCCTTGAAATAAATAAAACTTTATTTATTTCCTAAAAATCTAATTTATCCTCATCCTAAGAAGTTCTAGACTCTTCTAGAAAGTCTTCATCCTCATCCTAGGAAGTTCTAGACTATTCTAGAAAGTCTTTATCCTCATCCAAAGTCTAGACTCTTCTAGAAGATGTCTTTAAATCTAATCCTAGTCCCCTTCTAACATTGTCACATTCCCTAAACATGGGTTAAGACTTACTAACCCAAGCCAAAGTTAACAACTATCTCCTCCTTCACCCACCCTCATTAAATGCCATCCACTTGCCCATCCCTAAGCTAATCCTAAACCATCCTAATCCATCCTCTAATCATTTTCACAATCCTAAGCAAGCTTAAAACCTTCCTGATCAAGCCCAAGTCAAAATTCCTCTCATCTCCCTCAAAATATCCCAACCATAAAACTTTATGAAGCCCACTAGGCCATAAATGACTCTTCCAAGCCCTTTCATTGCTCTTACAAGCCATTATGAGGGTCTTTATGAAGATTTTATCCCTTGAGCCTCCTTTGTTGGCTCATCCTTCCCCTTTCCTCCATCCTCTCACCCTATGACATGTGTCACTCCCTGATTGGCTGTAAGGAAGCACAATCCATGTGCTCTCCTCTCATGCAATCTGAGCCCTCCATGAGCTTTTCCCCATCCTTTCATCCTAGCCCTTGATCCCTCAAGCCCTTTGCCTATTTAAGGAATCCTATCCCAAGCCATTTTAACTCAATCCATGAAGTAAAGTCGTAATGCCATTTTAAGAAGCCATTTTACATCAAAACCATACACTCACACCCAAATTTCAACTCCATTTGAAGCCCTTTTTGAAGCACAAGCTTGAGCATATAGCCTATCTATTTAGACAAAGCCACTCAACAAGAGAGCTTCTCATTGAGAGAGCCCATTAATGGCTCATATTCTCAATTGAGAGCTCATCTTAGTCTATCTTGAAGTTTATGAATTTTGTTTAGTTTGTAGAAGCTTTATTTAAATTTGGTTTCTATTAGCATACTAACATTGCTCATATACACCAAGATCAAATCTTCCCCGAATTTGTAGTGATTGTTCACTGCAACCTTAAATGAAATTATTAAGTTTTGCATTAGGGTAGAAGCTATCTGAGTTATGCTTGCACTATAAAAGAAAATTTTGTAACCTTTCTTAGGGTTGGTCATTTTTCCTCTGATTCTATAGCAGCAAAATTCTATGCTTTGTTACTATAATTTCCCTTTTGTCTATGAATGAATGTAACTCTCTTCTTTCCCTCATTCTCCCATAAATATTAGTTCAAAATCTTCTTGCCTCTATTGGTGTTTTTGTTTTCATTCTTCAATCTAGGCCAAAGTATCTAATCTTGCCTTTGAATGTTATAAAGTGAAGTTCCTTCCTTGTGACATTTCTTTTGGTTTCTGATCTATATATAATTGTCAGATTAAGACAAAGGTTGAATCAGTATATTTTGAGGTTATATTAATCAATAGTGCATTGTTAGGCAGAGATATGACTAAATAGACTATTTTGTTGTATCAACTCTTCTATATTAGATTAGGTACTTTTCTTTTACGCATTCCTTCTCCCTTTTCCTTTCAAATAGAATATTATATGCAAATGGATAGTAAGAAAGCCAACCTTCTCTAAAGACTCAATTTCATAGTTCAAGTCCCACAACTTGGAGATTGTTTCCATGTTTCACAAGGTTGCCTTTAGGTAAAAAATTTAGGCAAGGGTGCAAGCTTTGTGACAATAGTTTTTGGTGTGCCTAGTGGAATAAACATTCAAAGCTTCAAATCATTTTCTAGAACCTCCATCAGTCATACCACAATTTTTGGCATGCCTAGTGGGAATCCTATTGAAGAATTCTTAAGTCTACTAGTTCACTGGTGTCAAGAGGGCTTCAAATTTATGCTAAGAAGATAGTGTTTCTCTCAGTATTCCAGGCCTTTAAGAGGCTTTTTTTACCAAGTACTTGGTGACTCTATTCTACTAATACATATGGTTTCAAACCAAGTTGCTATGATTCATGCCCAAGGCTCACACAAGAGCATCTTCTATAGGTAATTTTCAATACATTGAGATTTCATTTTCAAACCCTAGAAGAAAGAGAAGTAGATATCTTTATCACAAGTTATGAGTGCAACAATAACACATACACTTGCAAGATCTCTTTCCACTCCTCCTATTGATAGATCACAACCTAGGTTGCCATCTTTTCATCTAAATAGATCATTATTCCATATGGAATAACCTATAGCACACACATTTTCCACCTTTAATGGTGGGAGTCCTCTCCTTTTGGCTCAATGACATGATATCACAGTGTTAGCTCTCAAAAGTATACCTAATTTCACTAGTGAAACTTTGATCTCTCCTATAGAACATATTCAAGAGATTCAAATGTTTGTAATATTCATGCTATTATAGAGTATGATGCTGCTATTAGGATTCAAGCTTCATCCTTAAAGGGAAAAGAATCACAATGGTATAAAGGTTTGTCTCATAACTCTATTACTGATTAGGATGGATTAGGAGCAAGGGTTTGTAAACATTTTGAGGACAAAAGTGATCACCCATCACTTTTAGGACAACTAAAAACTATGGGAGGGGATACTTTTCCTGATGCCTATGAAATTTCTATAAGGCTAGAAAATATCTTGATACAAGGGGAAAAGTTAGCTCCAAGGCCTCCAATTCCTTTCTTTCTTGATATACCTAATCATCAACCTACAATAGCCCCTATCCCTACCACATCTATAGGTCAACCCCTTGTTATTGTCCCTTCAACCTCCACATCTTCAAATGTAATAGATGAGATTAAATATATGATGCAGTCTTGCAAAATATAGAGAGGAAGTTGTAGGATTAGGAGAGGAAGCTAAAGGATAGCTTCTTAGCGTAAAAAATATGAGTAACAAGGTGGTGACCCTAGAAAGGAAACAAGCTCAAAGTAACAAGCCTCCCCCACTTCAATATCAAGGTCCCATACATAATAGGCCTCCAAATCAAAGCCAAAGTCATGTCCCCTTCAATCAAAATATACCTGTGGGCAATACCCCTACTGCAAACACAAACCTAAACAAGGCTTTAGTCCCTCAAAATAACCTTGCTCAAGATCAGGACTTCTACCTTTCTTGTAACTATTCCTATAGATATTGTATGTGCTAGAAGGTAGAGTCTTACTTAGCATTAACTACACAATATCAAGTAGTAGGAAAATAATATAATATTAGTCAACCCACTAATGCTTCTCATCTACAACAATAGGGTGAGTGTTCCTTCATGAACCACCAACCAGAGGAGCATTTTCATGCTAGTCATGATGCTATATCCCACACTACCAAAAGTAAAAGGAGATTTTTTGAAGATGTCGCATCTCCCTCACCTAATCAAGCTTCAAATTTAGATGCTCCTCCTCATGTTCCAATGATGAATGCACGATCAAATGTTTCTCCTCAATAGAGGTAGAACATGAGCAATAAGAAATCTAATGAAACTCATATTTCTCAAATTCAACCACCTATCTACACAACTCCCAAGGCTTCATTTAAAGTAGCTAATGATTTTTTCAATGTGGTAGATCAAATGAAAAAGAATAATATTAATATCTCTATATGGGATGTCATTGATACTATACCATAACAAAAGAGACTATTACAGCAAGAGCTAGAGAGCATAGAAGTGAAAGATCAACCACCTAGAGAGGACAATGCAACAACCTAGATGCAACCAATAAAAGGGGGAGAAACAAGTAAGAGAATTAGACCTCCTCCTTTTTATGTTTCCTTGATCATAGGAGATAAACTAGTCCATAATTGCATGGTTAATTCAGGAGCTAGTAGTTCATTAATGCCTAGAAGTGTAGCTGATATCCTTGGTATCAAGTATGAGCCCGTAGTTAGGAATGTCCATCAATTAAATGGTAGCTCTATCAAGACTATAGGGATACTAAAAAATGTTGAAATGGCCTTGCATGCATGCCCTAGTTTTACTATTACACAAGATATATCAATAGTAGAGGTCAAGCCACATTTTTCCATCTATCTTTCCAGAGACTATACCAACACAAATAGGTGGCTATATTTCTTCTTACTAGTCTTACATTTTTTTTAGAACAAGGTATGGAAAAAAATCTTCCATAAGAGTAGAGCCTTTGTCCCTTAATCACATAGAGGTGTACACTCCAAGTCCCATAAACATGAATTGCACTATTTTTAAAGAAGAGGATGGAGACATAGCACAAGAGCCTGCTACTTTCTTAGCATAAGTGCTTGATTATCTTTTGGATGAGTGGGCCATTGCTTATCACTTTGATCTAGTAAAAGAAACCATAGACATAGGCCTTGACACATATTGCATTTAAGAAAAAGATGCTCCTATTCCTAATCTCATAAAGAAGGAAGGAGATATTGATGGATTGTGGAGTATGTTCTTTGATGGCTCAAGAAAAAAAATTGATCAAGGGCTGGTGTCATTCCCATTTCCCCTAAATTGGAAAAGTACTATTTTTCTTATAAACTCCAATTTAGATACACTAATAATGTAGCGGAGTATGAAGCCTTGACCTAAGGTCTCCAACTTGCACAAAGGAGAGGCATCCAATCTTTGAATGTATTTAGAGATAGTGATTTGGATGTTAATCAAGTAAGGAGACAAAATATTACCAAGACTAATATTCTCAAATCATATAAACATAGTGTGTGGGATCTGCTTGAAAGTTTTCAAGCATTCAACATCCAGAGTGTTCCTAGCAGAGAGAATAAATATGTTGATAGGCTTGCAAAAATTGGTGCTTCCTATGATGTGCTAGAGCATGTTGAAGATAAAAAGGAGCAACACATTAGAGTGGTTGTAAGGCATGCAATCCCATAAAATGATACCAATTGGTAGGTTTTTGACTCTAATGTGCAGATTGTCAATTTTCTACAAAATGAGGAAGAATTCTCAGAGAGGAACTAGTCCAAATTGCAAGTCTAGTACAGTGATCAAATCATCAACCTCAACTCTAACAAGTTGCCTAAGGGTTTAATCACCTTGGAGAGTGTCTTCAATCCAGATGATCAAGCAAGGAGAAGAGGATTGAACTTGGCCACAAATAAAGATGATCGCATACTAGTTATTGTTGCTGAGGGGAAGACTATCAATGTGGGAATGGTATGCTCTGAAATTGAACAAGAAAATTTTGTTCATCTATTTTGAGAGTTTAATGATGTATTTTAATGGACATATGATGAATTAAAGGGCTTTGGCCCAAGTTTATTTCAGCATACCATAGATTTGAATGATAACGCTAAACCTGTTAGACAAAAATAGAGGCCAATTAATCCAAAGATTGAGCCATTAATGAAAATGGAGTTATCCAAGTTAATATAGGCCAATATAATTTTTCCTATTAAGCATTCCTCTTGGGTAGCTAATCTTGTTCTTGTAAGGAAGAAGAGTGGGGAGATTAGACTATGTGTAGATTTTAGAGATCTGAATAAGGCCTCTCTCAAATATCACCATCCTTTCCCTTCCATGGAACAAATATTATCCAAAGTTAGTGGTTTAGAAAGATTTCCTTTCTTGGATGGGTTTTTTGGTTACAACCAAGTATTAGTTTAGGAGTTTGACAGGTATAAGACAACCTTTACAACTAAATGGGACACCTATGCTTATAAAAATTCCCTTTGGGTTAACTAATGCAAATACCACCTTCCAAAAGGCAATGTAGATAGCTTTCAAGAATATGCTTGAAAGATTTGTGCTAGTTTACCTTGATGATATAACAATATATTCAAAGAATGTAGTAGACCATTTTGGCCATCTAATACAAGTGTTCATCAAATGTAGAGAGTATAGTGTGTCATTAAATCCAAGCAAGTGTGTATTTTCCACTAGTCAAGGGAAATTACTTGGACATATTGTGTCTAAAGAAGGTTTGACTTTTGATCCATAGAGGACGAAGGCAAGTCTTTCTCTCCCACTTCCTACTCATTAGAAAGGGTTGCAGAGCTTCCTTGGTGGAATCAAATTTGTAAGGAGATTTATCCCTAATCTTTCTACCATGGTGAAACCCCTTACAACTATGGAAAGAAAGAATATGGTCTTCACCTAGACAAGGAAAGGAAGAGCCCGTTTTGAAGAGATTAAAGCCCCCACCCTTATCAACCCCAATTTTGATAAGGACTTCATTCTCTACACCCTATGGGGTGAGTCAAGCATCTCAGCTGTCTTGACACAATTAAATGATACAAATGAAGAACAACCTATAGCCTTTTTTAGTGAAGGGATAAATGACTATGAAGATAAGTATAGTTATGTTTAAAAAAAATCCTCTCTATCATAAGAGCTCTAAAGAAATTCAGGCATCTTTTGTCTCACAACAATATCCAACTCCTAGTTCCTCATGCAAGTGTGAAGGACTTCCTCCTAAATAAGGATGTCAAAGAAAAAAGGGCTGGATGGATCACTAAGGTCATGGAGTATACATAGGCATTAAGATCACCAAGCTTGTAAGAGGTAAAGGACTATGTGAACAAATGATTTCATCCTAGGAGACAACCAAGGAGGTTGCTCTAGTTATAGGAAATACAAAATCAATAGGGGATGAAAACTTGAACAATTGGATGCATGACATGGAAACCTTCTTGTTGGGAGAAGGATATCCACTAGGGTTGAATAGAGCCAAAAGAAGATACTTCAGATTCCAATTGATTCCTTTTTTCCTAGTGGATGGGATTCTTTTCTGGAAAGATTTCAATGCAACCTTATTAAGATGTATCAACCTTGATTAGACAAATAGGATGATCAAGGAGTTTCATGATGGTCCTAACAGTGGCCATTTCTTAGATAGAACAATATCCATAAAGGGCATGAGAGCTGGTTATTATTGGCCAACTCTGTTATGTGACTATCATAAGCATATAAGTAAATGTGAGAAGTATACTTTCTTCTCAAGTAAACAAAGGTTTTCAACTCTTTCCCTGCATCCCATTTAGGTTGATCAACCATTTTCTTAATGGGGGCTACATTTTATTGGTACAATCAATCCACCTTCCAGCTTTGGTCAGAAGTGGATCTTGGCTACAATAAATTATTTTACAAGGTGGAAAAAGGTAGTAGCCTTGAAGGATTCCAAAAATACTTTAGTGGTAAAATTCCTTGATGGAATTGTAACAATATTTGGCACCCCTTCAACAATAATATCCAAAAATGCCAAGTCTTTTTTGGGACTCATATTTTTTCTTGGGCATTGATAATGGGATATATTTGAGTACCTCCTCAAATTACTACCCCCAAGGCAATGGCTTGGTTGATTCCTCTAATAAGAACCTAATTATAATCATGAAGAGGACCATTGAGGATAAGCGGAAGTGTTGGCATTCCAAATCAAATACTATCCATTGGGTTGACATAATTGCACCTACAAGAGCTATTGGGAACTCTCCTTTCATGTTAGTTTATGGGAGAGAGGAAAGGCTTCCTATATCACTTGGTTTCCCCTCTCTTGAATTAGCTCATCACATGGAGCTAATTGAGGATGATGGCATGATAGTCAGGATGGAAGAATTAATGGAGCTAGAAGAAAAGAGACAATGAGCTATGTAGATACTTGAGATGTATCAACAAAAGGTCAAAAAGAGCTTTGGAAAGAGGGCCAAAGCTAGGGTTTTTAGAGAGGGAGACCTTGTTCTCAAGTGGGATGCAAACATAGCCAACCTAGGTAGGCACTCCAAATTTGATGCTATCTTGAGTGAACCTATGTTATCACCAATTGCAAGTAGATCAATGATTTTTCAATTATCCAGGACTAGTGGTGATGTTCTACCCATTCCAGTTAATGGAATTTACCTAAAATATTGTTTCTAAAGAAGGTTAGGGTTTTCTATAAATATTATAGTTTCCTATATTTAAAAAGTGTATGAGAACATGTTTTTCTCTGAAGAATGGCCAAGTTTTGAAAAAAATTTAGCTACAGAATAGAAGAATCCATGTTTTTTATGACACTTTAGCCCAATGGATGTTTAAGGTCACTGGTCATATGCATAGCAAGCTAGCATCACCTCTAAGTCACCATAAATGTTAGCCAATTTTGCCCCCCCTTTTATTGATTGACACCATCATAAAAATTGACTAGAGATATCTTTCATGGCATCAAAATTTCCTAGTTGTTCAAAATCTGCTAAACCCTAGCTTTTCATGCTATATTTCAAATTTTCATATTCTTTCCTAAGGTTACAATCTTACAATCAAGGGGGTTTCATCATCCAATCATACCTCTTATTTTTACCTCTCTCGATGTTACAGAGTCTATTGCTAACGAGTCATCATAAGATCATGAGGGCCAATTCTCCAACTTGAGATTCTATGGTAAAGGGTTTATTGTAAGATTGTGCAATCATAGTATCGTATGGCTGAGTGATCAAAGATGTAGACAAAGATGGTTTCGATGCTATGATAAACTATTATCATGAGATCACTAAGTAGGTTGTGCAAGGATAAGATAATATGATGGTCATGGCATCAAGTGTTCATGAGATTAGGAGATCATTAGATCGTAGAGCCAAATGTTTTTAAGTATGATTTCTCAACCCTATGAAGTTACGATTGGCAGTTAGTCATAGGATCTCAGGAGGAGGAAAGTAAACCACTGATGTCACGATGAAGATAGTTAACCAATATCATAGGATCATTGTTAGAGTAATTAATTAATTAATTAATTTTTAATTATTTGTTCTATTACTTAAGCTTACTTAGGTTAATTCATTCATTTAATTATTGTAGTGATGAGTTTTTGACAACATAGGAGTTTGTTCCCTTCTAGCATGTTCTAACTTTTTGTGGATGCTTAGTTGTCAACCTTATCTTCTACCATTTTCTAGCTTGTTCTACAAGCTTCCATGAGGCCTTTATATTTGGGCTCTCTCATTGTATCTATCATTCTATTTTCATTGTAAATACATTTTCTTGTTTTTACAATATGTTCTCTCTCATGTCTGTTTAGGGTTTTTCCAAGCTCCACCTCTTCCTTCTTTGTTTCCCTTTGATAGGTTATTTGCATGCAGGTGATCTTGGCACACTGTGGAGTTGGATTTTATCAACTCCTACAATCATAAGGGTGATTTCTAAAACTATCGAAGGCCTGACATAGTTAGCTAATCATGATCATAAGATCTCAAGGAAAGTTCTCAAGATATGCAACCATATGATAAGAGGGTTATCATAGCATCATGTGATTGTATGGTCATTAGGATAATGAAAAGAAGGAGAAGATTCATAGTTTGATCTTAACCGTTCAATCTCAGATGATTGACAAATGGAATTTTCTCATTTTTTCAAGATGCCCAAGCTTTAATGAAAGTAGGCAAATGAGAAGCTTTAGATACATGTCCATGTGGGCCCAATCTTATGAGTTCCTATTGTCGTAGCATTGTGAGGGCTAATTTTGGAGCAGTTATCAATCGAATGAAGAGGAAAAGGTTCAATCAAGGTTTTCATCGATAGAGGCAGGTAAAGAGGTGTTTTGATCTTATAACAAATTAGTTATTCATAAGATCATAGGTGCAAATAATGAGAGTACCAAAGTCAAGACAAGGTCAGTAAGACATGGATTTGTTGTTGTCATGAGATCATGATAATTATGGTTGTTGCTGCTAATGTTATGATAGATTATGATCATAAGATTATAAGGTCAATTAACTATATTCGTAACATCACAAGCAAAGTTAAAGGGTCTCATGACCATATGATAGACAATATATCATAAGATCTCAAGGGCAAATTGATGGTCTCAAAATCGTACACCAAAGGTGTTGTGTGTTCATGAGATCATAAAGTAGGGTTACAATCATAAGATCATAGAGATTATAAAGAGTTCCCTCAACCATAAGATAAACTGATGATCATAATAATGTAAAGGCTAGGTTCCTAAATAATAATGTTACAAAGGGTTTTGAATTCATTAATGATCATAAGATTGTAAGACTCTAAGTTAATGAAGAAAAGGTGATTACTTGTGTGAACTAAAATATAAGAGGGTCTTCGACCAATGAAATTGTAGGAAAGGTACAAGATGAATGTTGACTTCCATTGACTTGCTAATTTTTTGACTTGGCATGTTGATGGTAAGGATGAAGTGAATTTTAATGGAAAATATAATCTTCTTGATCATCCACAAACAATCTTTGATGTTCCCAATGCCTAATAAATGAAAAGGGGCAATCTATCACCGCTTGGTTATCCATCTACACAGTCAAAATGATAATGCCCACCATTTCTATCTTGTCAAGGTTTTGGTGAATATATGATTTTCTATATTTGGATGTGTACCAAGATTAGATCTTCACTCTATATTTGAATGTTATAGAGTGAAGTTCCTTCCTTGTGGCATTTCATTTGCTTTCTGATCTATTTATAACTATCCAATTAAGAAAAATGTTGAATCGGTATATTTTGAAGTTATATTGATGAATAGTGCATTGTTAGGCAAAGATATGACTGAGAAAACTATTTTGGTGTATCACCTCCTCTAGATTATATTAGGTAGTTTGCTTTTATGCATTCCTTTTCTCTTTTCCTCCCAAAAAGTAGATTAGATGCATCCTGATAGTAAGAAAGTCGACCTTCTCTGGAGACTCAATCTCATAGTTCAAGTCCCACAGCTTGAAATTTTTTTCCATGTTTCACAAGGTTACCATTAGGTAAAAAATTTTGGCAAGGGTGCAAGCTTTTTTGACAAAAATATTCTTGAGTTGGTCCATTTCAAGAGCTAGGATAGAGGACAAAGGATCATACTAAAAAAAAATCAATATTCTGATGCCTTCTTGAACCAAACGCCAACAAAAATTTGTCTTCTTCTTGCCCCTAGAAACCATCCAAAGAATCATTCCCAATATTTCCATTACCAATATCTACATCCACATGCCCAACCATTCTATTAAAAATCCCTACAACCAAATTCCTACCCAAAACTTCTACCATTCTCACTCAAATATAACAAAATTTGTGTGTTAATGTGTGATGTATTTATGAGTTTACAGTTATGTAGGTAGAAGGTAGATCTAATATTATATTTATGTGATTGGTTTCATTGATATGAGATGAATATTTAATGAGGGCTTTAATGTGTTTATATCAAATATGTTTCATGTGTGAAGTAAAATAATTTTTATAGATCCCAATTCAACCCCTCTCTTAGTATCACAGTTTCCCTATAATATTTCCAACACCTTTTTCATAGATTTTATCCAAAAGTGACATTTTCAAGCTTCATCAACATTCTTAGGTTCAACTTGATAAATTAAGAACAATTCCTCACTTTCCAAAATTCTCGTGTTCATACCTCTAATGAATTTTTCAACAGTGTGATTCTTTGCCACATTTATGTTAGGTGTTACTTGCTCAATACCTATTTTTTCTCTAGGCTCTGATCCTAGTTCTTCTCCCTATTCTTCCCATTGTAATTTAGTCTATAATTTAGTGTGATTTTTATAAAATAATTCCTTCTCAAAATTCTAATTGTTAATTCTTTGATTAGTCTCTCCATCAGAATCACAATCAAGTATCCTTTCTTGAATTATCAACTTTTCATCAACTCTCACATTTCACTTTCAATAATAGTCTTCAATCTCTGATTAAAATATCTACATGCTTTGGTTTTCAATGAATATCCAAGAAAAATTCCTTTATCACTTCTAGAACCAGACTTTCCAATAGTATCATCTCTCTTAGTATAACATTTACTTCCAAAGATTGTAAAGTATTTCACCATAGGTGTATATCCAAACCAAACTTCATTAAGTGTCTTACTAGTGATTTGTCTAATTTTCACTCTATTCATAGTGTATGCTAAGGTGTTCTCTTATTCTCTCCCAAAGATATGTGATACACTATTCTCAAATATCATTTCTCTATTTGCCTTAGTTACTGATCTATTCCTTCTTTCTACAATCCCATTTTGTTGTGGAGTGTTGGGGCTGAAAGTTGTCTCTTTATACCATTATCCTCACAAAAGTTATTAAACCCATTTGAAATAATTTCTCCACCTCTATCTAATCTCAAACATTTAATCTTTAAACTAGATTCATTCTCAACTCTTTTCTTAAGTATCTTGAATTTCGCAAAAGCTTCAAATTTCTCTCTAAGAAATGCTACCCACATCATTCTAGTGAAATCATCAATAAGAAGTATAAAGTACCTTTCTCCATTAAAAGCTCTTGTTCTTATAGGGTCATTAAAATCTATATGTACAATCTTTGACTTTATTGTAGTAGTAAACATCTTTCTTGGGAATTAGTTTTTCTTCTACTTTGCAAATCATGTTAGTAGGTTTCACAATCTTAGGCAAGTCTCTAACTACAAATGTAGTATTGACCTTCACAATGTTATCAAAGTTGATATGAAAAAATCTCTTATGCCTTAGCCAATTATCATCCACTTTTGTAACCAAACATGTCATTTTAGTAGGGTTCAATGGAAATACATTACCTCTTGTTCTTATACTAGTACTAATCAAGGTGTCATTCTTATCCTTGATAAAGAAAGTCTTTTTAATAAAATGAAACTAACATCCCTTTTCAACAAGTTTTCCACCACTCAAAATCTAATGATTGAATCCATCCACAAAGTGAACATCCTCAATGTTAGCCTTTCCATCAAGAGTAATAGATTATTTTCCTTTTATGTGATAAGTTGCATTGTTGTGATATTGCTATCTCCTACTTATCAATTGCATTATTTCCAACTCTAACTACACCACCATCATAAGTATTAAATAAAAAAATATTCATATTCAAGTCATACAATGGAAACAATCACTATCTATAATCTAATTTGACATTGTCTTCTCAATCTGTGATACTAATGCTTTTTCCTCTTTTACTTCTTCTTTAATTTTTTTTTCATGGATTTCTTCTTTAACTCGAAGGTGGTTTTTCATAAATGTTTCAATGCTCTATTGGAAAATTTCACCAACACTAAAGGCCCCATTCCTACTCTTCAAACTAGAGTCACAGATAAAATAGAGGTATGTTGCTAGTCCCTTCTGCCCGAGGGTTGGTTCAAGGCTAATTTTCATGGGGCTGCTAAAGGCAACCTGGGAAAGGCCGAGGTTGGTGGCATCATAAGGAATTGGCATGGGAAATAAATTTCTACACTTTTTTCCCTCATAGGGAGTCAAACCAATCATTATGTTAAGGCCATTGCGGCACATCAGACTATCAAGTTGGCCAAATAAATGGGAGTGAGGTTTCTTTGGTTAGAAGGAGACTCTAAAAACATTATTGATTGCCTTAATGGTAGATATAAGTCAACTTGGACTATTGCCAATATTATTGATGAATACATCCAGGACCTCCAAACATTTGAAAAAATTTACATGGCACATGAGTATTGTGAGACCAGCAATGTGGCAGACATGTTGGCAAATTGGGTTGTGAAGCATAATAAGGTGGCCAAATGTATAAATGGAAATGACATCTAGTTAGAAGTAACTGAAGTCATTGAGAGGGATCGTATCTAAGCCAAATTGGGAGTAATTAAATGCCATAATGAAAGTTAATTGTCTACAGGCTGAGATCAGTACTAACATGTGTGAACTTAATATGATTATCAATTTTTTATGGGGAGTACACAGAGTTGTGAGGTGGAAGTATGATATTTATTGTACTTTCCATATCTACAATATCCATCAACCTATGTCAAGTACCATGGGAAGGAAGCAAATTCACAAGGAGGAAATAAGTGGTAAGAAAATGAGGAGTGTCGAATACTTGCAAGTCTAGAAGGTTACTGGTTATAGAGACAATGGTGAGGAGAACCCATGGTTGGGAAAAAACATAGAAGGGAGCTAGAGGATGAAGCCCAGAAGTGGAAAAGAAGAGCTAAGGTGTGGAAAATTCTGAAGAAGGGTGAAATAACTAGCTATATCGAGCACCTTCATAGATAGAAACCCTCAGTGACCAAAAGCATGGTCAAAGCCTGGAATAAGGGTATGGTTGAAATCGACAAGGTAGAGTTTTCAATCATGGCAAAAATCATCTCGCATGTCATCAGCATCTCTATTATAAGAAATAAATTGTATAGAGACCGTAAGGTTTCTAGGCAAGTGGTTGTGGAGATCATGAAGAACCAAGAGGAGAAATAGGTGTTGGTGAAGAAGGGCACCCACTACTTCCCAAAATCTATCAAGCCTCTATGGAGATTCATGCTTTGAGCCATCATAAAGTATATTACTCTTGACACTAGGTTTGACTGCATTTGCAAATACCATTTTGTGTTGCTCAACCATTTCAACTACAAGGTGAAAATCTCTATCCCCTTTTACCTTTATTATTCCTTGAACAAGAATATTAATGAGTATCAAGATAAGAAAACAAGGAACCCAATACTCCATGAGGGGTTACTGCTGTTAATCTATGAACACTTAGTAAACATGTCAAAGACAAGAAAGAGGGTGAGAAAATCAAAGGAGACTCTGATGAGTCAAAGGAGATGTACTTTCCTTTGGACATAGAGGAAAGTATTGATATGTATATGGACTCAGAGGACTCGAATATCCTACAAAGGCGCTCTGGGGAAAAAGCCCTCACTAATAGGAAGGAGAAAAATATGCTCCCCGAAGCCACTCAGGATAGTGACACCTCTTCAGACAGGGGCTATAATGAATGGGATGAAGGGATGGACATGGGAGGTGAAAGTATAGAGGCAGAGGAGAATATTAGGGAGGGGGAAGGTAAGGAATGAAGGAAGAGCAAGAGAACCATAACAATTAAAGTGTTAGCCAGTAAAGAAAAGAAGGCTCCAGGGACTAGAAAGCGCAAAAGGGATACCTTAAAGGATAATAAGGAGAAACAGGGGGAGGAAAGTGAGAAAGTGGAGGAAGTCCCCATTAATAGGGTGCAAGTTGAATAGGGCTATGAGGATGTGGGTACTACCACTTACAGATGTTTAGTTATAGGGAAGGATAGGAAAGTGGTGTGGAGGAACTTTGACCATGCCTTGACTAAGTTGGGTATCAAAAAGGAACTTATCAAAACCCAGGTTAGAGAAAATGAGGAGGGTAGAATTTAGTTGGAGGAGTTAATCAATCCAGATTTGGTTATCCTTAGTGACATTACAAGGGAGAACCCGAATATGGATGTTCTCAATAATGCAAAAAATAGTGCAATGGATAGTTACCAAACCACTAAATGGCTTTTCCATGAAATCCTTGACCTTAAACATAGATTGAGCACTCTAGAAAGGGAGACCTACAGCCTAAGGAACAGGGTCAATGAAGATGAACAAAGTATGGATAGAAGAGTGGACGAAGTGAATACCAAAACTCCTAAGATGGACAAGACTATGCAAGGCATAGTTGAGTAGAGTACTAACATCCTCAAGGAAAATGAGAACATTAAGAAGTTCATTCACTTTATGGACGACCAGAACATCTGCAGGGAGCAGGTTACTAACACTAGCCATAGGGATAGGACTCTTGATGAAGGAGCCAAGAAAAAAACTAGATCAAGCACTAGGAGAAAAGATACCCCAACCCCTGATCAAGAGCTTACTAAGATGAAGGAGGCAGCAGGCAAGTTGACTGAGCTCGAGATCAATGCTACTGAAATGTTGATGTACATTGTTTGAATGCCCTAGCCTTTTGTGGGCTACCATAGTTTTTCAGCGTCTCTCCCTAGCTTTTTCCTATTTATTTCTTTTTTAGGGAGTTGTTTGTTCTTTTTGTTTAGGCTCTCTGTAGCCTTTTTTGTTGCATTGTTTGACTGTTCTTTCTTTATTCAGGTTTCAAGGGCCCTTTTAAAGCTTGTTTTCCTTAATCAAAAACAATAAATCCTATGTCATCATTGTCATCACTATCATCTAGGAAACTAACCATCTTAAAATCAATCTGATCATCCTCATTAACAAAGAAGCAATCTTTATGTATTCTTGACTTGTCAGGATTTCTAGGCTTAGACTTCTTTTCTCTCTTAGAACATTTAGATAAATAAGGACCAAGTTCTTTACATTACATTTAGTTTCTCTCTTCATAAGTAGGGAAAATCCATCAATATTCTTATCCTTTTTTTTTTGTTCGGCTACTACTAGCATAATCTCCACTCATACTTGCAAAAATATGCCTTTCCTTTAGTACACTGAAAGTAGTTTCTACTCTAGGAAATACAACATTCTTTTTCATCCATAACTTAGTTATTTTTAACCTTCCAAGTTGAGTCTATTTTGTACAGTTAGGTGTACAAGGACTAACTTCTTTAATCATATGCTCTTTCTGACTATAAGCAAGTATTAAGGTCTTCAAAAGTTTATATATAATCTCATCTTCCATCTTAGATTTTCCACAACTCTTAATTCCTACAAGAATATGAGATATTCTACAAATGTAGCCTCTTCTAGTTTTATCGTCTTGCATTTTAGCATCTTTAAATACACATATCCAACTTTTGTAATCTAACCTTCTTGGCATGTGCATCACCTTAAAATAACTTATGTAAAGCAATCCAAATTTCATGTGCAATCTTTAAATATTTTACCTCTGCAAATTTTTATTCAGGAAGAGCCGATATCAATGCTTCCTTAGCAAGTTTATTATACATGAATAGGTATTTTTCACTTTCTTCATAGGACTCAAGCTTATCTTCTTATTTTATAGTCTTCTGATTTAATGTAGCCAACCAAAATTCTAGACCCATGCATAGCACACAAATCTTCATCTTCTCCTCTAGCTATCATAATTAATTCCATCAAACTTTGGGTTTTCTTTTTTGATATACATGGATATTGATCTCTTCAAGATGTTAAGATTTTCCTTCAAGGACCTGATGCACTAATACCAATTGTTAGAAAGTAAATTCCACCAAGAAACCTTAGAGGGGGAGGGGGGTGAATCAATTATGCATTTAAAATAACTCTCAATATCTTTTTCAATTCTGAAACATGTAAACAAAAGATGCAATAACCATAGAAAGATAACCATGCACAATAACACTAGATATGTTAACTAGTGAAACCCTTGATATGAGGGAAAACCCCAGTGAAAATGATTCCTACAAGATGATCTACTAATACAAAAGTTTCTTGTGAAAGGATGTACTTTGTTAGGAGCTAATGAAATACATTCAATAAATATGAGTCCCTTGTAGGAGACTTTGAATACTTAGTAGAATATTCCAACCCTATTAAGAGCTGTGAAAAACTTTTTAGGAGTTGAAAGAAGGACAACTGAACCCACTATTCAAATAGCCTCAGATTTTCTTTGCCAAACAATATTTAAGATAATCTTAATCAATTTTTTGTAATGCCTCACATGGAGATCCTTGAATAAATAAAAGCCAAGATATATTTTTTAAACAAGTATGAATGCACATGAAAATTAACATACAAGGATCAAAAAAGTTGCAATGGAAGACTAAAAAAAAATCCAAACACCAACAGATATACAAACACCACTACTAACCAAAAATGATGAACTACAAAAAACACAAAATGCATCTAAATTTGAATCATCCTGAATTTGAAAGGTTAAACACTAGGGTTCAAGAACTCTGCAATGGGTATCCAAAACACCTCTCAAAAACTTTTGGTCGAGACAAAAAGTACCTTTTGGTCGCCCTAGCAGGTTTCTTCACAAACTGTGTGATATTTTTATACAATATGGGTGATACTTTCCAGTATCGTATGACGTTTCTCAAGAAGCTGCGAGATACTATTAGGGATTGGGCAATAAAATTTCTAATGTCTTTTGGTACTCTTCCAAAATCGTACAACATGTCTCCAATGGGTGTACGATACTTTCTAGTATCATACAACAATTTCCCTTAAGGTGTGTAATACTTTCCAGTATTGCATGATATTCCTTCTTTGGGTGTGCTATACTTAATAAGTATTGCATAGTGCTGGAACACTGTCGCCCAAAAGAAACAAGAAATGTTACAAGAATCTTTAGAGGGATAAAATAAAGAGTTAGAACCTCCAGATTGGGGAGTATCAGTTCCACAAGTCAAGGGTTGGACACTCAAACACCATAAAAGAAAGACAAACAGAGCATCTAACCATCTAAAACATAGCAGTAAAAGGAAACATGCTGAAAGCAACATCGCAATTAACAACATAAAAAAAATCATGCGAGGTTCCTCCCAACCATAATAGCATCATGAGACATTGAAGGCCCTAGTCATCCCCCATGTGTGACATCCCAAACTACCAACTAGATTGTTAGAGCTCTCTTATGAGGGCATCGCTAATAAAGCATAATAACCTCAAAAGAATAAGGAAACTTAACATGCTAATCTAGTAAAGCAATAGATATTCCAAAAATGTAAATTACATCATCTAATCATATGTTAAACATCATAATATAGGAATGCATAAAATAATCTAGCATCATATAAATATGATATCCAAGCATTCCAATGAAAGCATAAATAAAAAAGAAGCATACTCTAGAATCCTGAACATACCAAGTGAAACATCAAGCACTAGTCGCATTGGAATAATAGACCATGTTTGTACATTGCTCCCTAGTAGTGGTAAGGGTAGCTATGCCTCCCAACCACATAAAACCTGTAGGTCCACTACAGCTGTGCTAATGGAGATAATGATCCAACCACAAACACACATAAAGAAAACATTGATGGCTAACACTCACACTAGACAATTAAGAAGACTAAAACCAAGAACATGAGACAATGCAAGCACTAAAGGTCCTAGTCAGACACTCAATGGGTAACTATGTAGGGACTCACTACATGGAGAGTTGCTTAGCATCAAAAAGCCCAAGCTAGATATCATGCAGTTCAACTTCCCAATAGAAGGCTCTCAAATTGTGTCCTTTTATTATCTTACTTTTATTACCCAGTATTTTATTTGGTTATCACTTGTTTAAAACTTCTTCTGCCAACCCTTAGAGCACAATGATCACCAGGCTGGGAGATAGAAGCCCCCTCCATGGTGCTACCCTACCCTACCGATTCTCACCCAATGATGAGTGCCCATAGGCATGCATATTCCCAACCCAACCCCAAATAAACATACTTATTCAAATACAAATGGGAGTTTGGGCCTTGCAAGTCACCCGATAAATGCATGTGCATGTGTTTGTGCATGGCACACCACCATCACAAAGATCAAACACAAGGGCTGAATAAGAACATAAGCAAAATAACACTCAACTGAATACAGACTTAGGAATACAGATATGACACACATCCCAATGCAACATAGAAGTGCAACAATGGTCTAACTGACATCCTATGGATAATCCAAAACCATGACCAATATCATGACAAGAAAAACCTAAGAAAATTGGGAGACACACAAATTGAGGTAAAAACCTCAAAACTCAAAAACTTTAAAATTAAAACCTATTTGGTATTAGGGCACAAAAGCCACAAAAATCCAATAAAATTTAGATTTGGATACCATATGCAAAAATGACCAGCATAACAGTGTGAAACCCCAAACCCTCATCCTAAAAAATAGGAAAATATTCATACCTGACCAATCGGGCAGAACTAACAATCAAAAATGGAGGGGAACACTAGTTCTCAACCTCCTAACATACAAATACTAGAAATGAAAGCCACAATGTAGCTGAAACACAAAAATAGGAGAGCCTTACCCGATAACCAAAAGGAATAAAATGGGAATCAACTAGATAAAATAAATATCTCGTGGAAGCTGTCAAAAGTCGTGACAAACCAAGGTCTCCCCAAGCTGGATTCGACAATACCAATCTCATGAAGATCCCATATCTATAGGTCTCACAAAAAATAGAAACACAATCCTCAAGAAGAGGATTTTGCAAAAAGCTTTCAAATTATTAATTTCCAAAGGTGAGAAGTGAGGAATAAATTTCCCCTTTGGATACTTACTCACTTTTTGAGTGAATAATTGATTAGGGTAAATAACCAGGCAACTTAGTTAAACCTTGAATCAACCCAAATGAAAATAGGTTATTCCAAGTAATTGGAATTTGTCTATGGAAAAGCTGCAAGAAATTAATATTCATGAAAATAAAGCCCAAAAACCCAAAATCACAGGATTTCCTTAATAACTTTTGCAGTAATGCAAACCTCTAAATGCATAGACACATTCATAGGTCTAATCACATAATGCAAATGAGTTAGGATTTATCAAATCACTAGAAAGTTAAATTTAAACACTTAAATAAGATATATAGACCATATAGGGATGACATTGGTAAAATATGAACAGTTGAATCACGAATTCCATGTACCACTGCTAGGAATATAAATCATGCACTCTAAAACACACGATCAATGGAAATTGCATATAATAACATAGATGAAGCAATAAATGCATTAAATAACCTAATTTAACCATTTATTTAATTATACTAAAATAATCCATTTATATCACTCATGTTCACATAAAGCATAACAAAGTAAGAATGAAGTACAAATCATAGCATAAATCCAACATATAACATAATCAAAGATATGTCCAAATATTGGATAATCATATATTATCATAAAACATATTGTCATCTCAAAATTGCATCATCATGCAAATATGATCAACTGAACCACATAGTAATCTAACATCTATGATATTGAAATCAAGGTATAACATCTGACCCTCAAGTCATCCCAAAAGTAAACATAACACGAGAAACAAGTATCTCTCAGATAAAAATATAACAAGGTACATACTAAAAACACAAGAGGCACTATATCCTCCCCCACTAGGCATAGGCTTATTCTTGGAAGCTTGCAAAAAGATAGGGGTACAAATCTCTCAAATGTGTAGCATCTTCCCAAGTAGCAAAAGCTTCATTGCTTAGGTCCCACTGGACCCTTGCTCTATGTCTCGACCTCTCAAAGTTTGTCTCTAATGCTAAAGAATACAAATGGGCTCCAAAGAAAGTTTCGTGTCCTCCACTTGTAAATAATTCCAATCAAGAACCTGGGTCACATCGAGAATATATTGTCTCAAAACATAAACATGAAAAACATCATTGATGCTCAATAGGCTATGTGGCAATGCTAGTTGATAAGCAATAGGATTGATCCTCTCAAGGATCTCAAATTGTCTGGCAAAACATGGTGCCAACTTAGAGCCTTTCCCATAATGGATGGGGCTCTTCCTTAGACACACTCTAGAAAATACCTATCACCAAAAAAAAGTGATGATCCAACCTATGGGTGTCTACATACTTCTACTTATCCTAACTAGTAACCAAATGCTCCCTAATATGAACAACTTTCTACTCCATATCCCAAAGCATCTCTAGACCTAGAAGTACATGATCCTCCAAATGATCCCAACTCAAAGGGGTACAACATGGTCTACTATACAAGGCCTGAAAAGGTGATATGCCAAGAGAACTATGATACCCATTGTTATAAGAAAACTCAAAAAGGCATGAATAATCCTCCCACTTCACCTACCTGTCCATCACATACATGCAAAGCATATCTTCCAAAACCTGGTTCACTCTCTCTGTCTGACCATTGGTCTGTGGGTGATAAGCCAAACTAAAATTGAGTTGCATGCCCAAAGCATATCGGAGAGATGTCTGTAGTGCTGAAGTAAACACTAGATCTCTATCCAAAATAATCTAATGAGAAATCCCATGTAATCAAACAATATCTTCCAAGAAAATATGTGCTACAGAAGTTGTGTAGGATGCCCTAATGGGTGAAAAATGTACTACGTTGGACAACTTCTCTACTATCACCATAATACAATCATGCCATTATGATGACATAGGTAACCCTGTAATGAAATAAATAGATATTGTATCCCATTTCCACTCTAGAATGGTATGTGGATGCAAAATACTTGCCAGATGTTGATGCTCTACCTTCACTCTCTAGCACTCGAGACATTGCACCTCATTCCTACCCAAAAGTACAACTATTTAAGATTAGCATTTATTTTCTTGACATCGAGATGTGCAGAATACAGTGTACGATGTGCTTCTAACAAAACCAAGGTACAAAGATCACCAAAATCTAGTACATAGATATGATCCAAGTGTCATAGTAATCATTAGACTCAAGAAAATAACCTAAAAACCTCCCCTCAAGGGTAAATCTAGAATCAATCTTTGCCCTCACCTTCTGATACCATGTGCCACTAGGCGATGCCTCCAAGATATGACCTCACAAATCTACTCCCAATGACAAGACATATATCTTATGTCACCTCATAAGCAAGGCATCTGTGATGACATTTTCTTTCCCTTTAATGAATTGAACATCAAAATCATATTCACATAGGAACTCCATCCAACAACGCTCTTGTGCATTCAAGTTTGGCTGAGTAAAAATATACTGTAAGCTCCTATGATTGCTATGCAACTCAAACCTGTGTCCCAAAAGGAAATGTCTCAATCGAACAAGAGCATGCACCATGACCATGAGTTCCAAATCATGAATGGGGTAGTTAAGATCTTGGTCCTTGAATTTTCGAGACTCGTATGAAATCACTTGACCATCCTGCATCAACACTATACCCACACCTTTCAATGAAGCATTCATGTAAACCATAAAATTGCCTATAGGATTAGGCATTGCAAGGAATTGTACATAGTTCAAACACTCCTTAAGAGCATTAAATGTTGCCTTACATTGATTTTACCAAACTCACTTCTTCCCTTTTTGTTGAAGAGAAGTGATGGGATGAGCTACACATGAAAAATCCTTCACAAAGTGACTATAATAACCTGTTGATCCCATGAAACTACAAACCTTAGAAACATTAAAGGATACCATCCAATCCATGATAGCTCAAATTTTCTTTGGATCAACCATAATACCATCACTAGTGATGATATGCCCCAAATACTTTACCTCTGACTAGAAGAATCCACATTTACCCAAATTGCCATACAACTGATGATCTCACAAGCATTGGAACACTTGGTGTAAATGGACTTCATGTTCCTCAATAGTCTTTGAATAGATCGATATGTCATCCAAGAATACAATGAGAATTTGATCAAGGTACATGTGAAATACTCCATTCATCAAACTCGTTAACATTGATGGTGCATTGGTTAACCCAAAGGGTACAACCGTGAACTCATGATGCCCATATCGTGTATGAAAAGTTGTCTGATGAATTTCAACCTCTTGAATATGAAGCTAATGGTATCCCAACTTAATATCAATCTTTCAGGACTCTCACACTCCCTTCATCTAATCAAATAAGTCATCTATCGTTGGCAAAGGGTACCAGTTCTTCACCATCACCTTATTCAAATGTCGGTAATCAATGCATAAATATAATGATTTGTCTTTCTTCTTCACAAAGATGATTGGTGCACCCCATGGGGATACACTAGGAAAAATATGTCTCGTGGCCTGAAATTCCTTCAACTAAAATATGAGCTTACTAACTCCCGAGTAGTCATGTGGTAAGGAGCTCGTGAAACTGGGTCCACTCCTAGAATGAGATCAATCTAGAAATCAATGTCACATTGTGGCGGCATACCTAGTATCTCATTAGGAAATATGTCTGCATACTCATGAAGGAGTGGGTGATCATCAAGTGTCACCATATGGCACTTGGCCTCCTCAAGATCATTGACAAAAACTACAAACATCTAACATCCCTTCCACACACTCTGATTTAGCTAATTAGATGAGATCATTAAAAGTGAGACTAGTCTTTGGACCCCTAACAATTCTACGTACCTACTTGTGTCATCAACAAATTGTACCAACTTACAGTGGCAATCTATATCTACTTGATGGACTGCTAACCAATCCATGCCCAACACAATGTCATATGATCCTAGCAGTAGGATATGAAGGTCCACTATGGTGGTGAAGGATCCCAAGTTCAACCTATAACCATTGACCAAGGAGTTTACAACCACTTTGGATCCTATGGCTAGCTCAACTTGCCACCTATCAACCTGCCACTAGCCCACATTGCTGAAAAAGAGATGGTGAAATAAAATAATTTGAAGCACTAGAGTCAAATGATACTGAAAATGAAATACCATGCAATGTACTTGTAGCCTCGACTATGATATCTTGATGCTTAGCTTGATGGTTATCAACTACCACAAAGAATCAATGGCTTCTACCTACATCTCCCACAGTAGGCTCTAATCTAGCTACACCTTTTCTAGGTCCTCAAGGAGGCTTAATAGAACAATTCACTACTTTATGGTTAGGCTGGTCACATGTGTAACAATCTCCTACAAAGTTGTAACTAAGTCCATGTCCACCTTGAACAACACTAGAATATGGAGCACTTCTTTTGCTATAGTTTCGATGAACACTCCGAGGGGGGCAATTCTATTGAGACTTTTGGCCATGACTCTAGTCATCACCTTTCTTCCCTGAGGTATGACCTAAGTTCTATGCACCCTTTGACCAAAATCTATTTCAATTCTTGCAACAGTATCCACCCTGAGAAGGTGTTGGATGGGTTTGGCCCTTTCCTGCATACTGAGGAGCTTGAATATCCTACCCTAAAGTTTGTTCACTATGGCTTTTAGAGCTTGATTTTCTAATATACCCCCTAGCCACATTTCTCTCTAGAATTCTTTCCTTCTCTATGAAAAGTACAAGTTTTCTTGGCTGGTGAACATAAACATCTCCAATGATAGAGTCCCTAAGGCCCCTAACAAAATGTTGGGTGAGGAGTGCTTCATCATGACAGTAACTCAAATATTACCTCAACCCAAGAAATCACTTCTCATACTAATCCACTAACATATTCTCTTTCTTTAGCTCATGGAACTCATCAGTATGGGCCTCATGGTGCTATGGAGAAAGGAATTTCTCTCTAAACCTCTCCTCAAAGATCTCCCAAGTGTGATCTGTCACATCAATACAAAGCTTCTCACTCTCCATATCCCACCAAATAGATCCATGGTCTCTCAACTATGTGATAACATAATGAGCCTTTATGTTTCTTTTGTAGGGTAATAAGGAAAAGCAATGCCCCATATCCAGTAACTAGGTCTCATCCTTAAGCCCTAACCCTTGGCCATCAAACAACAGTCATTTAGACCTTTGAAGTTCCCACATCATCTCCACCTTGGTGAAGTCATTGTTATCCAAACCATGGCCCCTCCATCGGTGCTCTCTACTACCAGGTGGTGTAAAAAAATGTTCATGCTCATAGTCACGTTCCTCTTCTCTATGATTAGACCTCTAGGAATCCCCATGATGAGATCTCTCTTTTTGACCCAGTCACATTGGTTCTCCTCTACACGAGGCCCCAACTGAGAAAGAATCTCTTGTAGTACTAGCATCATTTCCCCAATGCCACCCTGACTATTGTTACCCTATTCTTCTCCACCAACCTGATGTTCTTCCTTTTGGTGCTCTTCTTCATGGTTATTCCATCAATTGCTACCCTAACCACTAGGTCTATGTATATGAGGCATCACTATGTAAGAAAAAAGACAAGGTCAGAATCATAGATCACAAGCATGAACTGCAATGAGATATCAAAATAAAAACATAAAATAATAATGCACATACTAAAAATAATAATATAGTGGAAGCATAACACAGATATCCCAATGTTGCAACATGGGCTCTAATACCAGATGTAATACCCTACCCAGAGATCCTTGGATCAAGGATGAATAAAAGCTAAGATATATTTTTTTAGATAAGTATGGATGCACATGACAATCAACATACAAGGATCACAAATATTGCAACCAAAGACTAAACAAAAATCCAAACACCAATGGATCTCCAAATGCCACTACTAACCAAAAATGATAAACTATGAAAAACACAAAATGCACTTGAATCTAAAACATCCCAATTTAAAAGGGTTAAATACTAGGGTTCAAGAACTCTACAATAGGTATCCCAAACACCTCTCAGAAACTTTCGGTCAAGACAAAAATTACCCACTAGTCACCTGAGCAAGTTTATTCACAAAATCATGTGACATTATTATATAGCATGGGTGATACTTTCTAGTATCATATGACATTTCTCAAGAAGCCATGTGATACTATTAGAACCAAGCAATAAAGTTTCTAAGGCCATGTGATAATCTTCTAGTATCATATGATGTTCCTCGAATGGGCATGTGATACTTTCCAGTATCACACAATATTTTCCCTTAAGGTGTGTGATACTTTCTAGTATCACAAAATAATCCTTCTTTGGGCATGTGATACTTTATAAGTATCACCTAGTGTTGGAACACTGTCACCCAAAAAAAAAAAAAATGTTACAAGAATCTTCAGAGTGATAAAATAGAGTTAGAACCTCCACACCGAGGTGTACCATGTCCACAAGTCAAGGCTTGGACACTCAAACACCATAATAGCAAGACAGATAGTGTATCTAACAATCTAAAACATAACACTAGAAGGAAGCATACTGAAAGCAACATTGCAATGGAAAATATAAAAAAACACAGGCATGGTTCCTTCCAACGATAATAGCATCATGAGACCTCAAAGACCCTAGCCATCCCCCATGCATAACATCCCAAATTTCCAACTAGATAGTCAAAGCCATCATATCAAGGTGTCACTACTAAAGCATAATAACATCAAAAGAATAAGTAAATCTAACATGCTAATCTAGTAAAGCAATAGATATTCCAAATAAGTAAATCACATCATCTAATCCTATGCTAAACATCATAATATAGGAATGCATAAAATAATCTAACATCATCTAAGCATGATATCTAAGCATTCTAATGAAAGCATAAATCAAATGGAAACATACTTTGAAATCCTAAGTATACCAAGTAAAACATCAAGCACCAGTTGCACTAGAATAATAGACTATCTCTATACACCAATGCCCAATAGTGGTAAGGGTAGCTACACCTCCCAACCATGTGAAACTTGTAGGTCCACTCCCACTATGTTGATGGAGATAATGATCCAACCAAAAACACACAAAACAAACATCCATGGCTAACACTCACATTTGGCAATAAATATGACTGAAACCAAGAACATTAGATAATGCAAGCACTACAAATCCTAGTCAGACACTCAGTGGGTAACTATGTAGTGACTTGATGCATGGAGAGTCCCTTGGCATCGAAAAGCCCAAGCTAGATATTGTGTAGTTCAACTTTCCAATGGAAGACTCTCACTATGTCCTTTCATTATATTAGTTTTATTACCCAGTATTTTATTTAGTTGTCACTTGTTTAAAACTTCCTATGCCAACCCTTAGGATAGAATGATCACTAGGCTACAAGATAGAAGCCCCCTCCATGGTGTTACCCTACCCTACCCATGCTCATCCAATGTTGAGTTCCCATAGGCATGAATATTCTAAACCCATCCCCAAATGCACATACTCACTAAAATACGAACGAGAGTTTGGGCCTCACAAGTCACTTGATAAATGCATGTGCACGTGCTAGTGTGTGGTGCACCACCATCACAAATATCATAACTCAAGGGCTGAATGAGAACACAAGAAAAATAACACTCAACCGAATACAAGCTTGGGAGGATGGATATAGCTTGAATCCCAATGCAAAATAAAAGTGCAACAATGGTCTGACTGACATCCTACAAATAATCCAAGTCCACGACCAACAATCCTTCTGATAAGAAAAATGATCTACTTATTGATTAGTAAACTCTTACTCAAAATCTTCAACTTCATTTTCTCCATCATTACTGAACTCCTATCTAACAAATTCTCTTATAATAGTTTTATTTTATCTAGCATGCATGCCTCCAAATACATCTATAATTTCATATTTCATCTCAACTTTGAATTCATCCATCATTTTCTCTACCCTTCTAGTGGATGTCTTCCTCAACATCATACCTCACAATCTATGGTGAAAATATCTTATCTTGATGATATAACTATAAGAATTAAATTTTCTTTCCTTTGATGATCTATCAAACATACTCACAACTTGCTTCCATTTCATGATCTACTCACCCATGACATGTCTCAACAACTCATGCCAAGGTTCACGATCGTCAATACCTCCTCTCAAACCATCCTTTAAAATCCTCTACAATTATATTAGCATGAATGTTATGGAATTCCTTTGGGGGAGTATCCTAAGCATTTGAGACCACTGACATGTTGCATTCATGACTATGTTTTTCATTGATCTCAACATAGCAGTAAGTCTACGAAGATTGGAAGAGTAGCAAACATAGATCATAGTTGTATAGATAAGTTTTTGATTGTCTAGTAATGTGTGATCAAGGACATGTTGTACCTTGTATCCTGATGATGAGGTTAAATGTGTAGAGTTTATGTTGAAGATGTATGGAAGCTATAAGTGACTTAAAGAGAGTAGTGTAGAGATAGAGTGCATGAAAAGTAGTTTCTGATTATCCTATTATATCTTCTAGCTAAGATATAACTTGGTGATGCATAGTTAGATAGTGATCAAGGATAGTCTAATGGTGATGTCAGCAAGTGCACAAGTCCTGAAGTCACATGTGTGAATTTTTGTATATGTTGTAAGCCGATAATGTTATTGTAATTACAAATTAATTAATTATCTTATTATAATTAATTGGGGAAAGCCTCAAGGCCAACTCAAGGAATTTTTTTGAAGATATTGTATAAAGGAAAGATGTTTTCCTCTCTTATGACATGGTGTTTGTATCAAGTATTAAATGCAAAGTGCAAAAATGATCATAGTATTTGGTGAATGCGAGTAAGAAATCCAAGCGATTATTGGATGTAAAGTTTGTAATCTGGTATGAAGATTATAAGAAGCAGAAGTCTAGTTGATAGGATAGAGAAAGAGGAAGGAAGTTAAATTCAAATCTATTATTCTTTAAGGAATAATAGAGAGATCATTTGGGGAGCAGGTTCATTGGTCTTTCCCTTGAAGTTGTTTTGACAATGGGTCCATCTACCTTCTACAACTCCTAATAGGGTTGGAATTTCCTAACATGGATTCAAAGTCTCCTAATAGGGACTGATATGGATTGAATGTTGTTATAGACTCCTAACAGCCTAGTCCATCCTCTAACAAGGAATATTTATATTAGTAAATCATCTTTTGGGTACCATCTCCACCGAGGTTTTCACTTTGATCAAGGGTTTCCCTAGTTAAAATATCTAGTTTTATTGTGCATGAGTATCTTGTTGTGGTTTCTATTTACATTGCTCACATTGTTAAGTTTGATTAAGATTGATAATTGTCAGGTAAAGTCTTTATAGTCAGGTAAAGTCTCTATAATTGCTCACATTTCCAAAGAATGAATATAGTTAGGTAAAGTCTCTATATTTAAGATCTTATGAAATTTGGAAAATATTAGAATCTACTTTTGAGGGTGACACACATACAAAGAGAATAAGATTGTAGAATTGGATATGTGCATTTCAAGATGCTAAAATGATGGAGATGAATATGTAAGAAGATAAGTTGGTAGAATATCTAAGATTGTTGTAGAAATTAAGTCATATGGTGGATCCAAAGAGGAAGATGAGGTTGTGTGCAAGATCTTGAAAACCTTGACACCACCATTCAAGCAAAAAGGCTAGATGATTGAACTACTAATACCCTGTATTGATAAGTTTACCAAAGAAACCTTTCTTGGAAGATTAGAATCAATAGAAGAAGGTTCAAGATAGTCTAGAAAATTAACAAGAGTTGAAACATCCTTTATTTCTTTAAGTGTTCAGCCTAATCTGACTAGAAGTGTGAGCACACATGGAGATTTTTCTAGTAGTAATAGAACCAAATCTGATGAAGATAAGATGATTGAAGAAGGTATAGCCTTTCATGTAAGAAGAGAACCATATGGTAGGAATATATTTAAATGTTGGACTTGTAATTAATTTGGTCATTATGCATCTAAATTTCCTCAAAGAGAGAAAAAGTATAAGGGAAAGTTTAAGCCTAGGAGACCTAGAAATTGTCTGTATGCAAATGAAGATGAGGAA
Organism: Cupressus sempervirens; assembly: GCA_028749045.1. Classification (NCBI taxonomy): domain Eukaryota; kingdom Viridiplantae; phylum Streptophyta; class Pinopsida; order Cupressales; family Cupressaceae; genus Cupressus; species Cupressus sempervirens. The sequence continues at coordinate 547,989,617 of CM053786.1, forward strand.
TCTGATGAAAAGGTTCAGAGTGAAAGTGATGATGAGATAGGATTCGTAGCCATTAAGAAAGATGATCTTGACATAGAAATTAGAGAGGAAAAATCTCTATTTTCCCAAGTTGAAAAGAAGTTTGATTGTATAATAGATAGTCGATGTTCACATCACATGACTAGTGATATGAATAAGTTTGTTAAATTCAAAAATCATGATGGAGGTATTGATAGAGTTGGTAACAATGGAACCTATCACATCATAAGGATAGGATCTATTACTCTTGATGGAAAGACTAACAATAATGACGTTTACTTTGTTGATGGATTAAAACATAACTTGTTGAGTGTTGGACAGTTGGTAAATAAAGGTTATATGTTGCAATCCATATAGAAGACTTGCATTAGCAAAGACAAAGATGGTAAGCTAATTGGAACACAAACAAGGTTCAGCGGTAATGTATTTCAGCTAAATCCTACTAAAATAACATGTTTGGTTGCTAAAGTGGATAATAATTGGCTATGATATAGGGAAGGTTTTGTCATATGAATTGTGATAACATTGTGAAGGATAGTAGCACATTTGCAATTAGAAATCTTCCTAAGATAATAAAGCTTACTAATATTTTTTACAAAGAATGTATCTTGGCTAAGTAGAAGAAGGAATCATTTCCTAGCAAGAAATTCACTACTAAAAAGAAGATAAAGATTGTTCACACAGATTTGAGTGGTCCCTCAAGGACAAGAGGATTCTACGGAGAAGGGTATTTCATGATTTTTGTTGATGATTTCACTAGAATGATGTGGGTAGCATTCCTTAAAGAGAAATCTGAAGCATTTGAGAAGTTTAAGATATTTAAGAATAGAGTTGAGAATGAATCTAGTGTTAAAATAAAAAAATTGATATTAGATAGAGGAGGAGAGTTTACCTCTAGAGAGTTTAACATGTTTTGTGAAGACAATGGAATCAAGAGATAGTTCTCTTCACCCAAGACACGTGAGCAGAATGCAATTTTTGAAAGAAGAAACATATCAGTAGTAGAGGCATCAAGAGAAATGATGTTTGAAAATGATATATCCAAGACATTTTGGAGAGAAGTGGTCAATACAATAGTGTACACTATGAACAGAGTACAAATTAGAAAAGGTATGGATAAGACTCCTTATGAATTATTGTTTGGTCATTCACCCTTAGTGAAGTATTTCAAAATCTTTGGAAGCAAATGTTATATAAAGAGAGATGACAATATTGGTAAGTTTTATCCAAGAAGTGATGAAGGTATGTTTCTTAGTTATTTATTGAAGAGTAAAGCTTATAGATGTTTTAATCATAGAATTAAGACTATAGTTGAATGCACAAACGTAAAAGTTGATGAAAAGTTTGGAATTAAGGAAAATAGGATGGATTACAATTCTGATGAAGAAGAGGATAATAATGGAATCATTAGACAAAATGTAGTAATTTTCTTTGAGACTAACAATGATTTGTAGAATAATGTTCAAATTGTTGAATAAAGAGGAGAAAGATCTGAACCAAGAGAAGAAGTAAAAGTTGAGCTAGAAAATCTTACCTCTAATAGGAATTTGACAAAGAATCACCATCCATAGAAGATAAGTGAAAGTAAAGACAAAGGAGTGATGAAAAGAAACAAAGTTAATGAAGGTATATGTTTGATTTCTCAAGTTGAACCTAAGAGTGCAGATGAAGCCTGTAAGGATGATCATTGGATTCAAGTAATGAAGGAAGAAATAGATCAAATTATGAAGAATGAAAGATGGAAATTTGTTCCAAGGCCTCAAGACAAGAATGTCATTGGAACCAAATGGGTATTCAAAAACAAGATGAATGAACAAGGCAAAGTTGTAAGAAAAAAGGCTTGACTTGTGTGCAAAGGGTATTCTCATCAAGAAGGAATAGAATACAAAGAAACACATGCCCCTATGGCCAAAATGGAAGTAGTAAGAATGTTCTTGGCTTATGTAGCAAACAAGAAATTCAAAGTGTATCAGATGGATGTAAAATCAGCCTCCCTGAATGAAGAACTTGAAGAAGAGGTATACATTGAGTAGCCTGAAGGATTTACTCTAATAGAATAAAAAGACATGGTATGTAGACTGAAGAGAGCTTTATATGGTCTGAATCAAGAATCTAGAACCTGGTAAGCAAGGTTGGACAACTATTTGGTAAAGCTTGGATTTGCTAAAGGTACGACACATAGTAACTTGCACTTGAAATAAATAGAGAATGGGTTGTTGATAATAGTAATATTTTTTGATGACATAATACTTAGAGGTAATGATGAAGGTAGTGATAAGTTTGCTAAAGAAATGAAGAATGGGTATGAGATGAGTATTATAGGAGTTATGAAGTTTTTTCTAGGTTTGCAGATTGTGCAAAACATTGACAACATTTTTATTTCACTAGCTATGTATTTGAAAGATGTGTTAAAGAGATTTGGCGTGGAAAGTTGTAATCATGTTGGTACACCAATTATAACTAGTCACAAGTAAACTAGCAAGGATGAGACACCTACAGTTGAGTAGAAGGAGTACAAATCCACGATTAGAACTTTACAATATCTGACTTACACTAGACTAGATATACAAAATGCAGTTTGATTATAGCTAGATTTCAAGATGATCCTAAGGAATATCACTATTCAACAATAAATGGCATATTCAAATATTTGAATGGGACATTTGATTATGGAATATGGTATGAAAGATTAAATGATCTTACTCTATGTGCATATACTGATGCGGATTGGACAGGCAGTATGGATGACATAAAGAGCACCAATGGTGGAGCATTCTTTCTTGGAGGAAGATTAGTTTCTTGGCTAAGAAAGAAACAAGATTGTATCTCATAGAGTATAGCTAACAGAGTGTAGCAACAGAAAATAATTGTAATCAAGTGATGTGGATGAAGTAGATGTTGAAAGACATTAGGATAGAATTTTTAGAACTTGTTATCATATAGTATGATAAGACAAGTACAATGAGTATGTTTTAAAATATTTTATTTCATTCTAAGACTAAGAATATATCTATTAAGTATCATGTTTTAAGAGATAAAGTAGCAGAAAAGGAGATTAGATTAGAGTATGTGAGTATTAAAGATTAGATTGCAAATATCTTTACGAAGTCCTTACATAAAGATACATTTGATTAATTGAGAGGTATGCTTGGGGTTATGCCCCTACCTACCTCAGAATACATGATGCAGAGATTGCATTAGTCAAGTGCTATAGAGAACTATTGTTTGATTAGACTAAATTTTGATGCTTCTTGTATAGCGGAGTGTCTATGATGAGCAAAGTGATTAAGGAATCTTGGTATTTGGTATTGAACAATGTCTTTGGACACTTGATCTGGTTAAAGTCATTGAGCAACAATTGACATAATGAGATCTTTGTCATTGATGTCAATGTTAGCCATTTTTGCCCCCTGTTGTTCCAATGTTTCCAATCTCATGAAGCATCCAGGGTGATGGCCATACCTAGTTTCTTTGAATTATTCATTTATTGTCATGCAAGTATGTTAAAGATACATAAAAACCTTACTCCTTTCTTTTATATCCCTAATTCTTTATATTCTTCAAATTTCATGTTATATCCTTATAAATATTTCAAGTCATGATCATGTGTCTACTTTTCATCACCTTGTCACTCTAGTGTAACACTTAACCATCAGATGGGCTACAAGGGTGTGAAGTAGTTGAGATAACTGTCAGTACAACTTCACAATAGTTAGTACTAGCATCCAATTTTAGGTTGCGAGGTTGAAAAGGTCAAGGGGCATCTATTGTTATTTTTCTAGCTGTCACATTTTAGCAGATTAATGCTTGGCATTTTGCTGCTTTCTCAAGATGCATGAAGTTTAGCTAAAGCATGAATACAAGCATTAGATGCATGTCATCGTGGAACTAGGTACATATGAGCCACTTCATTGCATTGTCACAAGGGTTAGGAGATAGATAATATGATTAGTTTCAAAGGAATTATTCATCGAATAAAAGTAAATTAATTCAACTGATACCATTCCATCAAAAGCTTCAAGGCTTCAAGCTGTGAATTCAAACAACTATAGTCAAATTCAATACTTTTGCATTGTCACACATAGTTAAAGGTTACCTAGAGTTAAGGTCATGATGTTGTAAAATACTTTGTTCGCACCATTGAACTTGGTTAAGAATATACTAGGGTTTGGACAATAAAGTGATTTCCCTTGTTGCACTTTTGTGAGGTTAAATGATGAGTTAAGAGTTAGGGTTGTGGTAGAGTGATCAATAGTTAAAGATGTCTTCGCAAATTTTCAGGTCAACATGGTAAATGAAGGAATATAATTGCAAGGTTGCAATGACATGAAGCAGTCAATTCAGTAGTTATCACAATGTTGTAGGTCAGTAGGCATTGAAGATCTTCAAGTTTTGAGGTTGTGATATAGGGTTAAAATAGTTAAGTTAGTCATTGGTGCAACATCACATGTTCCAAACATTTTTTGTGTTTGATGGTTCTGATGGTGCATCATTACATGTTCCAAACATATTTTGTGTTCGATAGTTTGGATGGGGTGACACGGTTAAAGATAAAGGTATTGCAACATCACATGGTTAGAGGGATGTTAAGTCCTAGTAGTTGCAAAGATGTAGAATAGTTAATTTCCTGGTCATCGCAAGGTCGCTGCAGTTAGAGCGCTAAAGTATTTTCAATTTGTGAGGCAACAATCAAATAGAGAATGAAGCAATCACAATTTTGCATGGCCAAATAGTTAAAAAGGAGAATGAGTCGTGAAGCCACAAATAGAGGCATTCAATAGGTCAACCTAAAGATAGAGGTTGGGTGAGGTGGTAGAGTTCTTAAAACATATAGGGCCATGTGATGAGTTTGACAGTTGATTCTAGTTGACTTGATGACATAGCTGACTTGGCATATCAAGAACATGGAATCAAGCAACTCTTTAATGGTGAAAAAATTATTTTGATCAGTTGCAACCACTTTTTGATGTTCTCCATGCCTAGTAAATTGCAATTTTTATCCTCTCATCGCCTATTTTATCCATCTATTTGACTAGAGCAATTATGGCCATTGTTTCTATCTCTTCAAGGCTAGATTTGGATGTAAAGATTATATTTTCTTCATATGGATGTGTACTTCAATCAAATCTTCCTAGGATTGGCAGTGATTATTCTCTATAATGTAAAGGCACTAGTTGAGTTTTGGCTTTCAATAGAAGTTTTCTTAGTTATGCTTAAGCTATAAAAGAAAGTTTTGTAACCCTTCCAAGTGTTGGTATTTTATATGATTCTATATCAAATGTATTGCATACTCTACTACTATAATTCCCTTTGCCTCTAAGTGAATATAATTCTTTGTTGTATCTCTTTCTTCCATCAATATATTGTGTAATATCTTCTTGCCTTACATTGATGTATTGCCTCCATTCTTTGATTGCATGGTTGTATCTATTTGGCCTTTGAATGGTATAGAGTGAAACTCTTCCTTATACCATTCTTTTGGTTTCTAATCTACATATAATTATTGAGTTAAGCAAGGATTGAATCTGTGTATGTTGAAATTATGTTGATGAACAATGCATTTCTAGGTAGACATAAGATTGAACATACTATTTGGTGTATCACCCCTTTAGATTAGATTAGGTAGTTTGATTTCCTTGCATTTCCTTCTCCATTTTCCTCTCAAGAAGTAGTTAGGTGCACCCTAATAGTAAGGAAGCCAGCCTTCTCTGGAGACTCAATCTCATCGTTCAAGTCCCACAACTTGGAGATTGTTTCCATTTTTCACAAGGTTTCCTTTAGGTTAAACATCAGGAAAGGGTGTAAACTTTTGTGACAACAATCAATGAGGGATAAGAGTGCATGAAAAAAATATCTTGAGTGTGTATGTGGGAGAAGATTGCATAAATATCTCTACTTTATTAGGGAGATTTACAAAGATTCATGAATATCTCTATGGGGGAGATATAATGCATGAAGATACAAAATACAACAATCTTCCAGAGGATTTTCAAATTCAATTGATGAAGAGGATTTGAAAACATGAGAATACTAGTAACAAAAAAAATAGAGTACTATTTAGTATTCTTGGAACTTAGATGTTTTTCATCAATGTTTCCATCAATGCCAAAGGGGGAGATTGTTAGCATGAATGCCGATGGTATTCCTTTGTGGGAGTATCCTAAGCATTGGAGAGCATTGACATGTATAATTCATGACTATGTTTTTCATTGATGTTAACATAGTAGTAAGTTTGTGAAGATTAGCAAAGTACTAAACATAGATCATAGTTGTACAGACAAGGTTTTGATTGTCTAGTAATGCATGGTCAAGGACATGTTGTACCTTGTGTCTTGATGACAAGGTTAAATGCACAGAGTCTAAGTTGAAGATGTATAGAAGCTCTAAGTGATTTACAGAGAGCACTACAGGGACAAAGTGCATGGAAAATAGTTTTTGATGATCCTATTATATCTTCTAGCAGATATATAATCTGGTGATGCATAATTAGATGGTGATTGAGGACAATCTGATGGTGACATCAGCAAGTGCACAAGTCCTAAAGTTTCACGTGTGAAGTTTTGTATATACTGTAAGTCAAGAGTGCTATTTTAATTGTGAATTAATTAATTATCTTATTATAATTAATTAGAAAATCCTCAAGGCCAACTCAAGGAAATATTATAAAGATAGGGTATAAAGGAAATATGTTCTCCTTTTTTGTGACATGGTGTGTGTATCAAGTATTGAATGTGAAGTGCGAAAAGGATCAGAGTGTTCAAGGAATGTGAGTAAGTAATCCAAGGGATTATTGGATGCAAAGTTTGTGATCTAGTATCAAGATCAAAAGGAGTATAAGTCTAGTTGATAGGATAGAGAAAGAGGAAGGAAGTGCAATTCAAATCTATTATTTTGCAAGGAATAATATAGAGATCATTTGGACAATGGATTCATTGGTCTTTCCCTTGAAGCTATTTGGACAATGGGTCCATTTACCTTCTACAACTTCTAATAGGGTCAAAATCTTCTAACAAGGATTCAAAGTCTCCTGACATGGATTGATATGTACTAAATGTTGTTATAGACTCCTAACAGGGTCCATCCTCTAACAAGGAATGTTTATATTAGTACATCATCTTGTGGGTACCATCCCCACCAAGGTTTTCCCTCTGATCAAGGATTTCAATAGTTAACATATATGGTGTTATTGTGTATGAGTATCTTGTGCTTTTTTTACATTGCTCACATTGTTAAGTTTGACTAAGGTTGATAATTGTGATAATAGTTGGATAACTAATAACAGTTGGATAACTAATTCACCACCCACCCCTCTTAGTTATATTGGTGGAGTATATTTTCTAACAAATTATGGGTCAGATCCACATTCCATCCCACATCAAGTCATCTAGGACTTTGCAAGATTAGGAATGATGATATAACATCAAATGAACATCAACCATACCCTGAGAACACATACAATCCAAAAAATAACAACAGATTATTCCTTGGTCACCTCACACTAGTTCTCTATTAGTGTGAGATAGATCCATTCTTTTCCATTCCATAACCAACACATCCAAGGCTTCAAAAGTTTAGGAACATAAACCTGCAATGATCAAAATGATCTTTCTTTGATACCATCTAACCCAATCACAACATCAGTTTCTCCAAAGGAAATGGCTCAAACCATACACCATGAGTCAACATAGTGGAAACCAATAATTCCATATCATAAAGTACTCAACAATGAAAAACAGACATACCCAATGGGTATTCAAATAATATGATAATAAGATTTACATCATGCTTTCCCAACAACATGTCAAATGAAATTCTAAGGAATACATGCCGAATCATGTCCCAAAATCTAGATCCCTCCTAAATTCTATCCTCTAAGAGACTTCCTATTTCCTCAACTACCTAAAAAAGAGATTAAAGCCATAAGATAGATAGATTTCAAGCCAAAACGTTTACCAAAAAGATCACATTCCCCATGACAAAGAAATGTATAACAATAAATACATGGTAGGACCTTAGTCATATAAGAAATCCTCGGGATAAGGATGAAATGACATGAGATTGTACACAAAGGTTGACCACACATGAATGAATATTAAAAACGCACCATTAAGCTTTGTTGGTTGTGAAATAACTTTGTAAGATCAAAAAACCTATTTTGATTATTATAACAGGAATGCCAAATAGGTCTAGACCCAAATTGAGGAAATATTCAATAGGAAAGAAAAGATTGGGCAGAAATCCTAAGCATAGATTCTTCATGGTGTCTAGAGTACACCATCCAAATTGCATGAGCTAAGAAGCCAAATAGAAGGATCATCACAGAAAATATACAAATTGAACAACAAGAACAAAATGCAAAAAAATGCTAAACGGGAAATAGTTTTAGGTGATGCATGATTTCCAAGAACCCAAGATATTCCTACATTAGCAGCACATGGCCTAAAATAATCAATTCTTTCATATATTGAAAATACAACATTCAGCATTATAATTTTTATAATAGAAACCATTGAATTACAAGAATCTTACACCGCTATTCATGCAACACACATCTTATAAAAGAACTAGTATGATGTATCTTATTATGAAATATTAAATGAGAGAAAATTAAAACAATATTTAAATTTATGTTTTATAGGAAGAATTAATAGCATACACTTTTCTAGATATTCTCTATCTAATTATGTAAATCACTCTAGAGTTGTCGTAAAACATGATACATGTAGCTTCTTTGACAAAAATAATTAAGATTTTTAGAATATTAAAAAAATTAAGAGGTTAATTTCATGTCTGTGGATTATTATGACTCACCAAGACTTTATTTTTACCTCATGTATTGGAATATACAAGGTTCTAGTATTAATTTTAAGTTTTTAATCATAATATAATGATGTACATGGGATAAAGTGATAAGTGGCATTTTACATCAAGCCATTTTTTTAACTTTTACCAAAATAATCTTGACAAATGCTACTAATATGTTTTTGCTGATCTATGGTAAGGAAGGAAATATGCTGATTGCATTAACTCCACTCATTTTGTAACCATAATTATTCTAAAAGATTAGATGAAATTAAAACATTGCTTTATTTTTTCCATTCTTATTAATGATATGATTATATCTTTATTTTATCAACTTTATGAACTTCACATACTCTATATCACGAGATTTTCAATGCTCATTTTTTGGAATTACAATAGGAAAGGTGGGGGGGGGGGGGGAGGGGAGTGAATCAGTGCTTTAAACTTTAACCCATAAAAATATTCACCACACATCCATCTCACATATTCAATAAGTAAACTGAAATACCATGTAAAGAATATATATCTAAAATATGTAAACAAGCAAGCATTCACACATATATGACACAATATATGATTACCTATAAACCCTCCAATGAGAAGGTAAAACTAAGACAGGGATGACACCAACAAATCTTCACTACTGCAATAATAAAGTGTATCTACTGAAGGTTACAATATTTGATCATGAACATGGTCTATCTTGTGAAAGGTATGCCCTGTTAAAAGCTTACAAAGACTGCTAGGTCTTACCCTGTTAAAGGATTTCAACACCCTGTTAGAAGTGTGCTTGATTAAAGGACTTTAACTCATAATTAAGTACCTTATTAGAGGATTTCAATACAGCCTGTTAGGACTACTCTATTAAGAGATTTAACTAATTCACCTATTAGAATATGTCAACAACGATCCTATGATTATCACTCTATTGCTTGATGATAGATCACCTATATACTGATGTATGCTTGATCCTTCTTGATCATATGCCTCTATGTTGTTTACTGCTTCCTTCCTCTATTCTTCTTTAACTGATTCTATAATGTAATTTAGATCATAATACCTTGGTCACCATGAATGTCCTCATTTGCACATGCAACACTCTCCTTGATCATTCATTTATTCCCATTCCACTCATAAGAAATTTAGGGTTTGTCCTCCTTAAGAAGACCTAGGTGACTTAGGGTTAGGTATCAATCAATGGCTATGATTCATCCATAGTGCCTCTTAAACCTTCCCTTTACTTGATTGGGTGCATGTAATACATAGGGATTCCCAATTAAGATTCATCTTTATCAACAAAATATTGTAATTCAAAACTTAAGTTCGCCCAAAAAATGGTTTAAATAATAGTTTGTGCCAATACAAATAACTATGACAAAATTGTGTTACTCGGCATCTAAAGTTCCTGATGCTTGGCATCAACTATGACTTCAATACTATCACTCAGCATGCACTACCTTCTGGACTCCTAAATCACTTGACATATACTATCTACTTGACACTTGAGTGACTCGCCATATGAGTGACTTGGCACTCATTGTTTACTTGACATGTTCTAACTTATGTGTTGTACTCGACATATGTTACTTGATTGGCATGAACTAAGTAAATGACTTAACTATGCAAACACTCACTTGTCAAAACCAATCTAAGATTAAAAATCTCCCTCTTTGACATGAGTGTCAAAAAAACTTGATCATACATTAATACTCTTATTCTTACAAGCATAACATAAATGATCATTTGGCTTCTATAAAAAAATTTAAAATATCAAAATTTTGCAACATGACTTGTATCTCAAAATCTCATAACTCCCCCTGAGTTGTTTTGATCAGTTGTGTTATGTACTCTATATCAAAATTTGTAAAGTTTATCTCCTACTGAGTAGATTTGTATCAATTGATACTCTTTCTCTACTTTCAACTCTCCCACTTACTCTTACTCCCCCTTTGCTCTTACTCCCCCTTTTTGACTCTGATCTCAATGGGTCATACACTAAGAGTATATTTGTCCAAGAAAGATTTATGGACCTCAAATATAATTTTAAGAGTTGCATCCCAATTATCACAAACTACCTCCAAAGACTTAATTTGGATGGCCATCTCGCTAGCAAGGTGTACTAAGCCATCTAATGTAGAAAGATTGGGGTCTTTCTTCATAAGTGTTTCTGCATAGCCTAGCTCCTTGTGTAAAATATTCATGTGACGAGTCAATGTAGTCTGGATGCTAATTAGTTTAGCCTTGATATTGGCTTCATCTACTTGTAGTGTTGCTAATTGACTTTGGGATTACAAAAGGGTCCTAAAGTGTTTCTCACTTTGAGCTAGAGTCATGGGCAATTTCACACCTGATGAGTTTATTTGACTCTCCAAACTCAAGATGCAATTCATTATCTCTTGTGTGAAGAATGTGGGATTACAAAATTTGGTATACAGAGAGAAAATTTTCCCTAGTACCTTCTTCACACTATCAATCTTAATTGTTAATGCAACCTATGTTAGTACTATATCACTAGATATCTTCTCATTCACTTTGTTTTGAAACTTCTTCTTAGACCATTCTAATAGTTTGACACTGGTATCTAGGTCTTTGTTACTTACTCTTTCCAATATATTGGTCAATTGTTCAATAATTGGCTTTGTTTCATCTGGAGTAGACAAACTGAATGCATCTAAAAAAATGTATTTGATCTCAATCAAATCTTGCTTCTGCCTATGCTCCTTTCTGAGCAGTTCTTGATGTTTCTTTCTTGCTAGGGCCTAAATATACCCATCTGCTCAATTATTATTGTTGCAAGATCAAACTTGAGCAACATAATTTCTTCATCTAGGCTAACATCTCCATAAGTTATTACCTCTTCTACCTTAGATGAGCTAGGACTTGACACTAAGAATTGCAAAGGTGTTGTATTTGTGCTCAGCCTCTAAAGAGTTTGACTAGAAGGAGTTTTACATTCTGGTAATATCACCACTACTTGAATTGCTATTTAAGGCTTGTCCTTTTTTTCCTCTTTTATTTTAGTTGCACCTTTATCTTGTGTTGGAGGTGTAGGTACATCTACTTGACTAGTGTTTTCACCTTGTTTTCTCAATCTATCTCATCCTTGTCTTTTTTAGGTTCTTGTACATTTTCAAAGACAGGAGTTCCTTCTATGAGTATACTGATAGTGCATCTTGTTGTCTCCTTCCTTTGATATAAAACTAAGGTTGTGAAGGTTTTACACTTGTGACTTGAGGAGTGTTTGTAGGTACTTCTTATGTTTTCACTTCCTCCCTTGTAGTCATAGACTCTAGCTTCTAAATTTCATCCACACTTACCAGTATAGGGTTGTCACATAATTTGTGTTGAAAATTAGATTGGATAAGTATCCTTTTCAAATATTCCTCTATTAGGGGAATGATATTTTGATTAGTAGGATAAGAGAAATCCTTTACTTTGATCATTTATGTAATTATACTTGTTACTTGTGGAGGGTTGGCACTCGACATTAGTGTATCTTGTACACTCTGTTCTTGTTGCTACTCTTCCTCAATTGTTGCCTAATTATCCACATTCATATCAATACCTCCCTCAACTGTGCCTTGATCTTTATCATCTTCTTCATCATCTCCTACCTCAATAGGTTCTTGGTCAGTATCTTTGGTTGTGGCTAGTCCATATGTGATCTTCCACATTTGTTTGGACTTATGGACAACATCCTCTATGTCATTTTGTAATATGTTGAATGCCCTATACTTAGGTACAAATCTGATAGCATATTTCTTAATGGTTTTTGTCATTTTAGCCTTGCTAAGTTTTGGCATAACTTGAGCAAGGGATGTCTCCCTAGTTTTCTTTTATGTATCTAAACAATGGTTCCATTTTTCCTCAACTCTTTCATATGAACTCTTAGGTATAGAGTTGGCAATTTATAGAGGAGATTTCTTAAAAGTAGCCATCATGGCATATATTGCCTCTTCTACTTGATTTTTCTCAATTTTTCCAAGATTATCAAATTTGATGTCAGAGAAACCTAACAAATATGCATTGTTTCTAACATTCTTACATAAGTTATCTAGGTCTGAGGATGGATTGTGACTCACCACTTGAAATTGACTATTGTAATCAGATTCAATCCTTTCCTCATCAAATTCAGCCTGAGCAACATACTTTCTTCTTGGTCTTTTTTGTTCTCCACCTTCCTGCTCTTTAGGCTTGGCTACCTCTTTAGCCTTTTGTGTAGTGACTCTTGTATTAGCCCTTGTGGTAGGTGTTGTTGGTTTGGGCTAGCTTGTCTTTGCAACCTTCTTTGGTTTTTCTATTGCTTGTGTTTTGGCTTTTCTTTTCTTCTCGTCAGTAGGAATAGGTGCTTCCTTGGCTTCTTCTTCGTTGACACCTTTTGTGGTTTCTATTTCCTCTTCTTGCTCATCCTCTCCCTAACCTTGTGTTAGTGCTAATGATGCTTGAACCTATGTATCCTCTTATTCTTCTTCATCTTCCTCAGCTCCTCCACCAAATTTTTCTTTCAGTTTCTTCACCAATTTTTTTTTCTCTCTAATTACAAAAGAAATCTTCAACTCCATAGTTATCTTTGATTTGGCCAATTCATAGTTACCAAATACTTTGGCTTGTTTTACCACTTCTTCTACAAGTAATGTTGTGAATGTTGTAGAGGCATCATCAAAATTGATCTCATAACTTAATGGCCTTAGCCATCTTACTCTAGGAATTGTTGCTTGTACAAATGTGTGATCAATATCAACTAGGAAGAAAACATCATCATAATGTTTTTCCACTAATGAGATTGGTATTCTTAATCTTTTTCTTCATAGATTGTTTAAATTCTTCAAAATAACTGGTCATTACTAACTCAAAGTTATTACCCAATTGTTCAATGAACTCTCCTATTTGAACTGCAACTGATCTATTTGTCTTCTATGCAATATAGCCAAACATAGAAAATGTATTCTATACATAGAAGAAACTACATACTAGAATAAATCCAAATTTTCACTGAGCACTCTTTGGTTTCCTTATTGCTCCCAAATTTTCAATCAATTGTTGTAGCTATAGCTCGACAAGATCATAAGTATGATCTTTCTTAACAATTTTGTAGCCCATATCCACTGCAATTCAAGGTACACTATTTAATCTACTTGATTGATAAAACTTGTGTGCAATTACCCTCACTACAAAATCTATTAGGGGATTTGTGATAGTGTCAATGGTCATTCCCCTTTTGTTCCATATAGCCCCTATGTTCTTTTCAATGACTTCCTTAGATTCACTTCTCATAGTCTTTGGTCAATCTAGGGTTGGATACCCTGTTACCTTATGAATTATCTTCTTTGTGATTTTTATTGGCCCATTCTCTAACCATATGAGTTATCATGAATTCTACTTATGACAATCTTAATCCACTTAGTTTTGAAAACATTAGAGAAATCTAGGGCACGAGTTAACCCTTTCTTCTCTACAATCTTGTATTCTTCCTTTAACACTCTATTTTCACATAGTCTTCCATATTCTTCTCTGATTTCCATGTCTCTGATGCTTCCAATCATACAATTATAACAATTCCTAACATCTTGAATCATCAACACTCATGGTGGTATCATAGATAATGCATCGGAGGGATCTTGCCTATACGCTATATCTAGAATAGCCTTGAAAAGAGGCTTTTTGATCTCATTACTGATTAACTAAACATTTAAAACTTATTTTCCCTCTGCACCTTTCTCTTTGGAAGAACTAGACACCATCACATATATCTAGGGTTTGTGAAATTTGAAATTGTGTAGCTTGGCACATGATAAATACCTTATTAATTGTAATGAAATGGTGTTGAACAATCGTTCAAATCTCCTACAAATGCTTTAGATGAAGTTCTCTAGATTGCCTTTATCTCTTTGTGTTCTTTCTCAAATTTAAATGATGTTAAATGAGCAAAAATTGATCAAATAACCCTTAAAACACTGCAATCAATGCTAAGTGGTTACACAGTTGTAAGCTCGACATCAATTGATTTTTGGCTCACTCAACATCCACATGTCTTTCTATTCACTCAAAAACCATTACGATATCAACCTCAACTAACCAATTTTGTTAGCTTGGTATCCACTAACATTTTACTCGACAACCATAAGAAACCTTTTCATGCCCGGCAGTAACATGAAAAACTAACAAAACTTAAATATTTTTCCTTGATTCCTAATAACACTTCGCATCTTTATTCATGTATATGTAATCTTTTCAAAACTAAATCCTTGGAATTGATGTATGGTGTATCTTTTAAATATCAGTCCCACATACCTCTAGATTGCTTAGTTTGATGAGGTGTGATCACCTAACCCATTGGGTGAAGTGATCCCATTTGCACTTGATGTGCTACAATCATCCCTTTTCTTTCATGTCTTGTTCATCTCATCTCGAACATTTTCAATACATGCCTTACCTTTTCCTTTATTGAACTCACAACTTGGAGCTTTTGACCTTGTTGGACAATATCAGCTGATGTGACCAGTCTTCAAATAGCTAAAACATGTGGTTTGTCTCAACCACCATTTGTAATCACTTCTAAAGTGTGTTCTAATACATTTCTTAGGAACATGTCCATGCTATTGATAGTAGTGACAACTATGTTAGAAATAGATAACATTGAGAGGGGGGGTGTTGAATTAGTATTTTTAATCTTTTTACCCACAATTGAATATTATTATTTATTTTATCATGTGCATAAGAAAATAAACAAATAGTGCAGAAAAATGTAAACATCCATACATAAAGAGAGATCATGACACCATATTTTGTTAACTAGGGAAACCTTGGCCAAGGGAAAACCCCGATGGGGATGGAACTCACTAGATGACCCACTATATAAAGAATCTAGTTAAGGATATTGACCTTGTTAGGAGTTTATAAAGCATGTATAGTGTCTCAAGTCCCTGTTAAGAGACTAGGCCTTGTTAGAAGCCTCAACCCTATTAGGAGTTGCTTCAACCCTATTAAGAGTTGGTGGATTACATAAAAATGTGTGCAAGCAGAGCCCACTGCCCTAACATGCAACTATTCAATAAGCTTTTCAAGAAATAGGTATACATACAATACTGAGTAGTTTGTTGTACTTCACAAATCTTCTGATTGATGATTCTTCACACAAGATCGATTGCACACATATTAGACTACATCATATCTTCACATCATATATCAAAGTATCACATCCACTTGTTATTCACATTTCACAAGATCATATCGACTTTGCATTTATTGATCACTGAATCATCATTCACTTTCACACATACTTTTCACACACTGTTACTTCAAAAATGAAGTTCTTTACTTATACAACACTTTTTGATAAATTCTTCCTTAGTAAACTCATATAGCATTATTAGAGTCAGCTCAACAACAATTCATAACTCAAAATAATAAATCAATTTGTTAAACTCATTCTGCTGATGTGCTCTATTCTACGTTGTGTCATTACTGCATCACTAATTTCTTCATAACTTGAACTCGGTTGACTGTATGGACATGTGCACTGGTATCATGCATCTCTGGTCAACTACGTAAGAGAACATTCCTAGGGAATATTTTGTTATCATCAAAACTGTCCTACTTCTGTAACACTGTCTGATACTTAGACAATTTTCTTCTGCAACTAAATGAGGCTAATCTGCAAAACAAATATGTTTCCATAAATGACAACCATATCTTACCTTAACTAATTGCTTGGACATATTGCCAACAAACTATACCTTGTATTATAATCCCAATTATAAGAGTCGTCATTGTTCTTTGTCTTTGTTTGCTTGTTTGATGACCACTTGGGTTTGGATCTACAATCAAAATCTCTATGTCCATACTGCTAATAGTTATAACAATATCCTTCAAATTTTTGAGTGTGCATGGTCTTGGTCTTGCATTCATGTGCCTCATGACCTTGTTTGTTGCACTTATGGCAGTAACCCATGCTCTTCTCCTTAATATTCTAATTTATAGTCTTGCTCCTACACACATTACCAGTATGTCATTTCTTACCACAATTATGACAAGTAGGTTTTGAGTTCTTACCTTTGTTACTTCTTTATTCAACACTTTTGGATGATTCTCCTTCTTTAGTACTTGTTTATCCCAGTCCAGATGTATCATTGTTAGACCTAGCAAATCTCATCAATCATTCAAAATACTTGATAGCTTCACTAGGTTTATTGAAAATTTTAGCGAACTCCTTTTTCCTTTTTAGATCATTGCTCAACTATTCATTCTGCAACTTCAATGTTATAATTTCAATATCCTTGGCATTTAGTTCATGATTTGCAATCATCATTTGCCCCAAAGTTTCCAATTGCATATTAGCAATCTTAGTTACCTTGATGATCTCTCTTCCAATTTTCTGGTTACAACTCTTTTTGCATCTTCAATCATGACTTTGTCTTCTATGGCTTTCTTTTTCTATTCAGTCACCTCACATAGTTATATGGCTTGTGATTCTTGTGTTATCTTAAGATTTTTTATCTCTTCAGCTAAGGTTCTATTCTTTTCCATTAGATCTGCAACTATTGCATCAAATTCGTTGGAGTTTCCATTTTCGAATAGCTTAGTAATGTCCATTTCTTGGTATTTAGTGTCATTTTCCTCAATAGCAATTTCCTTCTTTCTTCTCAATGATTTCTTTAGATCTTCTCTTTTTTTAGTCAACTGATGTAGAATGAGTTGTATTTCAACCTCCTAGTTCTCAATAACTTTTCCCAACTTGTAGACTTCCATTTCCAAAATATTTCCTCAAAGTTGTTAGGCTTCACTTTTAGAGAACAAGGCTCTGATACCAATTATTGGAATTGCAATAAGAAAGCTAAATTTTTGGGGGGTTGGGGGGAGGGAATTAGTGCTTTAAACTTTAACCCATAAAAATATACACCACACATCCATCTCACATATTCAATAAGTAAACTGAAATACCATGTAAAGCATATATATATCTAAAATGTGTGAACAAGTAAGCATTCATGCATATATGGCACAAGATATGATTACCCAGAAACTCTTCAATAAGAAGGTAAAACTGGGGTGGGTATGACTCTAATACCAATTGTTGGAATTCCAATAAGAAAGGTAAACTTTGAGGGGGGGGGGGGGGGGGGGGGGAGATTAGTGCTTTAAACTTTAACCTATAAAAATATACACCACACATCCATCTCACATATTCAATAAGTAAACTGAAATACCATGTAAAGCATATATATATCTAAAATATGTAAACAAGTAAGCATTCATGCATATATGGCACAAGATATGATTACCCAAAAACTCTCCAATGAGAAGGTAAAACTGGGGTGGGAATGACACCCACAAATCTTCACTACTATAGTAATAAAGTCTAGCCAATGAAGGTTACAATGTTTGATCATGAAACATGATCTACCTTGTAAAAGGTCTGCCTTGTTAAAAGGTTACAAAGACTATTAGGTCTTACCCTGTTAAATGATTTCAACACCCTTTTAGAAGTGTGCCTAATTAAAGGACTTTAACTCACAATTAAGTAAGCACCTTATTAGAGGATTTCAATATAGCCTATTAGGACTATTTTTTTAAGAGATTTAACTGATTCACCTATTAGAATGTCTTAGCAATGATCATGTGATTAGTGCTCTATTGCTTGATGATAAATCACCTCTATACTAATGTATACTTGATCCTTCTTGATCAAATGTCTCTTTGTTTTCCATTGTTTCCTTCCTCTATTCTCCTTTAACTAATTCTGCAATGCAATTCAGATCATAATACCTTCGTCACCATGAATGTCCTGGTTTGTGCATGCAAAACTCTCCTTGATCATTCATTCATTCCCATTCCACTCATAAGAAATTTTGGGTTTGTCCTCCTTAAGAAGACCTAGGTGACTTAGGGTTAGGTATGAATCAATGGCTATGATTCATCCATATTGCCACTTAAACCTTCCCTTTACTTGATTGGGTGCATGTAATACATATGGATTCCTAATTAAGATTCATCCTTATCAACAAAATATCGTAATTCAATCCTTAAGTCAGCCCAAAAAGTAGTTTACATAGTAGTTTGTGCTAATACAAATAACTATGACAAAACTGTGTTACTCGACATCTAAAGTCCCTGATGCTCGACATCAATTTTGACTTCAATATTGTCACTCGATGTCTATATGACTCGACATGCACTGCCTGCTTGACTCCTAAATCACTCGGCACTTACTACTTGCTTGGCACTTGAGTGACTTGGCATATGAGTGACTCAACACTCACTGTTTACTCGGCATGTTTTAACTTATGTGTTGTGCTCAGCATACGTTACTTATGCGGCATGAACTAAGTAAATGACTTAAGTGTATAGATGCTCACTTGTCAAAACCAATTTGAGATTAACATCATTTTCATATAACTTAAAATTAACATTCATATAATTTATTTAAAATGGTGTTTTATCTTGAGCATCACTTGTTTTTATAAAAATGATTATGTTGAAAAATGTGCTCTCTTACATTTAAATAGGTTTAAAAAATATAAATTAAAATGAATATGGATCATAATGGATATGTACAATAGAAATATAAATATGGAAATGATATAGACAAAAGATATATATGAAGATACTAGATCAAAAAAATACAAAGGCAATATAGAAACTATATATTGTTGATGTTAGTTCCTTATCTATAATTACTACAATATATATTGAATACAATACTTTAATTATTGTAGCAACATAAGAAGCCTACATTTATTTTGTAGTGATAGAAACATATACCTGTGTTTGATTGACTGAATTGGACTCTCTTGCATTATATTTGACCTTTTTTTTAAATAATACTATGCAATTAAAAAAACCATATATCTATCTATAGAAACATTTTTAGAATCTATATAAATATTAAAAAATAAAAAATAACTTCTCATTTTATTGATTAATTTTCCAACCCATAATTTATTATTACATAAATATCTAGTTAGACATTCTCCCATTGTCATCACTACTTTGGGTGGACCTTTTAATAGATATCTCTGAACTTCCTTCTCCTAGCTTCAAGGACTTGAATATTAACATCTTCTTCATGTTAGAAGTAGTATTTTATGTCAAACCAAAAGATAGACCTATTAATGCTGGACATAACCACTAGACCTATAAAAGACTCAAGAGGTTGTTAAACCATGTTGTGAATCCCCACAAGAGATGTCGGTGCACTTCCAACAATTCCCCTCCTAGGGTTACTCATTGTGACGCATGTGAATTCAAATCTAAGACCAAAATATGATACCACATGTTGGAAGTAGTGGTCACCATTGCACCAAAAGGTCAAGTTGTTAATGCTCAATACAACCACTAGACTTATATAAGACACAAGAGTTTCTTAAACTATATCGTGGATTCTCATGAGAGGCATTGGTGTACTACCAACACTTCAATTATTCAAATGTAGAAGAAATATCTTATCAAATTTATGTCTGAATTGCATATCAAAGTTAATGGTATGTCATTGAATATGATAGGATCTAACATTATTCAAGTTATATCATCGGGTATCATTTTTTACTTAACAACTTGGTTACATTTGTGTTGGATCTTGCTTGGTAGCTGGACTATAATTACATCATTTGTGTCCCATCTAATAATTTTTATGTAAGCTTAGTTCTATTCTATCTAATGCACAAGATTTATGGTCCCCTCAAAACAAATTTTTATCTTAATAAAAGAACATAACTATTGTTCTATCAATAATTAATAGTTAATTTATTAATTATAATATAAAAATATTTATATAGCTAATTACATTGATTCTAAGTATACATAACTTCCTCCACCCGTCCACCATAATAAAAAGATAACCACCACCCAAAAACCACTCCTTGAACATTATTTGATAACCCTCTATACAAATCATGTATGCAAAAACCATAACCAACCCCACCATCTTTTACAAAAACAAAACTAATTCCATTATGCATACAATTTAAAAATGAGGTCCATGACTAGTACATCAAGAAGCATGGGCTCTATCAAATAGAAAACAAAATCACAACCAAAATTTCTACCCATATGTAGGATACAAAGAGCCCCACTAACCCACACACGTTTCAATCATTAAAGAAAAAGTGAGGCGTCAAAATAGGTATGGGTTTCACCTCTTTTAAACATGTAGCTTACCCCATTGTAACCTTCACTTGATGCAAATACACCAAAATGTATCCACTTCTTATTCCTCGGATGCATATGTTTTTTTTGCATTTGCCTCATCGTAGAGAAAGCTTCAATGATTCCTAGCCAAACAATGCTCACTTTCTATTTTCATCCTTGTCAACACTCAAAGTCCAACGAATGAAAGATATCAATTTGTAAGTTGTTGCCACCTTTGCGTTTTACATTCCTTATCACTCATCAAACCCTACCTTCTAGATTACTCATTGTAGCACTAATTCTATCCTAAAAAGAAAATTCATATCCACCAACAACTACCAAATATCAACCTATACCTTTACCAATTATACTTTACATGCTAGAGTTAAGGACAAGATGTCCAAGTTAAAGTGGTAATAATGCCTCCCATCAATGAAATATTTACCCAACCTCAAAATAATTGAAAAGGCACTTCAAGCTAAAACTAGCCCCAAAAAGAAAACTTGAAGCCAAGTTGTGAGTAGTGTAAAATTTGCTTCCATCATGGACTCACATCCAATGCACATCTCAATTATGTTGAATGAAAACTAGGACACTTGCCCATCTTATAAAGACACTTACACCCTTGCCACGTTAGAACACATACCTTTTGAGGAACACCACTGCATTATTAATCAACAAAATGAGTAATGTCACTCATTAAAGGTGAGATTGCAAAAATCCTCTTCTCCTAGATACCATTCATTATTGAACATCAGTGCCTATTTTGAAATGGCATTTGACACCTTCTTATCAGATTGTCGTACATGGATCACACAAAATTCCCCAAATGAGGATAATTCCTTTCAAAACTAACTAATGAATTTTCACAAGTACAAATGTTGTGCACTCTTATTTATAATGTCATCAATAATAATAAGAGAATCACCCTCCAAATTAAGCCTAAATGTGCCCTATCCTCTACCAAGTTTAATGGCATGAAGAGCTTCCATCACCTCTATAAATTTTTTATTCCCCTTAACAATCCTCTTTGCTCCTATTGAGAGAACATTGCCACATTAGTTCCAAGAAAAAAAATTAATGTTGGAAGGCCCAAAATCACCTTTGGAGGTGCCATCAAAGTATATCTAAAGTCAAGTTTCCAACAATCATTTCCATTTCACCTCTTCACTACTTTCAATTGTTAGATTATCCCATCTTTGCAACATGCCTAAAAAACATAACAATTAGACGATAAATACTTTTTTATAATAATTTGAACAAACTTATTTGCTTCATAATTATTTGTATATTTTTATTTATTTAAATTAAAAGCCTAAACCATGATTTGACAACATATCAAATTATTATGTTTATTATAATTTAATGAATGAATCATAATTATTATGCTTGAAGTGCTTAAATCATAATAAATCACAATAATTATTCAATGAAGAGCTTTCTTATCTAATAAATTAGTGAGGTTTGTCAAATTTAAAGAGTAAATCCTTTTACACTAGGAAAGCTTAACTTGAGGATGACTTTGTTTCGAGTGCCATGACTATATATTAGAATGCTTGAGGAAGTTTAGAAGAATTAAACAAGATATTGATGAAATTTTAAAGTGTTTGGGACCCTTCAAAATATCTTAGTCAAATTGATGGAGACCTCAAAAATTGTGTGAATTGAGTTTTCTAAAGTAAATTTACTAAAGTGTAATGCTCTTGCTATACCTTAGTAAAAAAGATAAACTTGGAGAAAAGGAAAAACGAAAAACTTGTTTGGAATCAATGGTTTTTTTATATTTTGTTAATTATGTTAAATTGTGTGAGTGAAATCTCATATTACCTAAAAAATAATGTAAAACTTACATGCTAGCTTGATTGAATGACAAAAAGAAGGGTTAAAATGGTTAACTTCATTAAGGAATTGAATTGGTTTGTGTTAAGACCATCAAACGTAAAAGATTAAAAATTTTAAAACATTGATTGGTTATCAATAGAATTTATATGCTTATCCTCGTGTGATCTTCTATACTATCATCAATAATGTTTCTTTTAATAATTAAAATTCTTATATACCACTTAAAAGAAAGTCTCATATTAAATATATACACATATACCCATATACTTCCACCTCTACACTAAACCAATCTTATTTCTAAAATCATCTTCCACATTATCATTGCAATATGGATTTCATTTATAATTTTAAAAGAAAAGTATAATAGCCATACGATTAAGTGGGGAATCAATCATGTTTGTACAATGACATCATTACTTAACTATTCTGCTAAAGATTATTCTCACCAAATTTGGACAAGCAAAAATCATAGTACTTCGAGAACATCATTAGCAAGATAATAACGAATGGGCTCTTGAATTTTAAGGTGATTGTACATCGTACACCATTTCCTTTACAAGATTTTTTTAAAAAAAATCTCAGCCTGACGTATGGAGAGTACATAGAACTTTAATAGTTTTAAAGGCTATGGCAACATTGTGCACATGTTAAGCATATTGTATCTCCCTTGGCATTATCATGTAAGTGCTAAGTACTAGGTACATGGGTATGACAGCCATCATTGCTAGTTATTGTTGAAAGAAAATTGCTAAAGGAGAAAGAGATTCCATCAATATCAGCATAGTTTTGGTTGATTAAAAATTTGATAATCTATTTTGAATTTTTTATATTAAAATTGAAATGGTTTTTATTAAATGAATGTTATGTTTTTATATAAAAAGTTATCATATTTTTATTAAAGTAGTTGATTTTGTTTCTATATAATATATAGTTATGGATGTTAAGATGTGATCTTTGATTCATTTATTTACTTATTTAAGTTTAATCTGGTTATATGATTTTACTTCACAAAAGCATTTCTAATTGTTTTACATTTCAAAATTAAATTGAATCAATAATGTACGTCTACTAGTTATTGCATGCCAAGAGAAGAACAACAATGTTTCTAATTATGTTTTAACTCATTTATAGAAATCCTATTTCATTTTAATATTTCTAGATGTTAGAGGTCCATTTAGCTCTTATTCCTTATTTGTATCAATCTCAAGGAGCATATTTAAGCATTCATCCTCTCACAACATTTACAACGATGTGAAAGAAAAACTATTAGATAAGGAGGTCGAATCTACCAATACAAGTACTCCATCCTTAAATTCCGAGATCCTCAAGAACAAGTCATTTGAATCTGTCCCCAAAATAAAAACCAAGGATGACCCTCCCCCCTACTTCAAATAAGGAACAAGCTAAACATGAGGATTGCAATACAAAAGGGACTGACTTTCTACCCAAAGGTTCAATCACCTTAGAGGTTATCTTCAACACTAATGATCAAGAAAGGAACAAAGGTCCAAACCCAATTCTAAAGAATGATGAATATTGACAAGTTACCATTGTTTATGGAAATACTCTAACTTGGGAAAGGTATTCTCTAAGATGGATTCAGAAGTTTTCATTTTAATATGTCAAGAATTTAATGATATTATTTCTTATACATACAGATGCTTAGAGGGTTTTGATCCAACATTGTCCCAACATATCATAGAGTTAAATGTTGATATAAAGCCTATTAGCCAAAAACTAAGACCAATCAATCCTAAGATTAAACCCTTAATGATAAGGGACATGTTAAAACTTATAAAAGACTAATATTATTTTTCATATTAAGAATTCCTCTTGGGTAGTTAATCTTGTTCTTGTAAGAAAGATTATGGGAAAATCAGATTGTGTTGACTTTAGAGACCTTAATAACACTTTTCTTAAGGATCACCATCCCCTTCCTTCCATGGAGAAGATCTTGTCTAAGGTTGGTGGTTCACATAGGTTCTCTTTTCCAAATTAGTTGTAATAAAATCCTAGTTCAATAATCAGACCAATATAAGACACCATTCAACACTGAATGGGACACATATGCTTATTGTAAAACCTCATTTGTGCTAACTAATGTAAGTGCTAAATTACAAATGGTAATGGAGATTACCTTTAAGGGTGTAAAAGAAATTTTGATGTAATATGTGTACTTTGATCATTTGAGGCAAGTGTTCATTAAATGTAGTGAGTGTGGTGTGTCCTTGAATCCAAGAATATGTGTATTTTTGTATCAGAGGATAGCTTTTGTAGACACTTAAAATTGTCCCAAAGACTATATTAATTTATTAATATTGTCCGTGACATTGTAATTAATTATTAATTAATTAATTATATTGGTCACATTCTTCTACTTATTTCATTAAATTAATTAATTAAATAAGTTCATTCTCCTAAGTATTTAAATTTAATTTAAATACTCCTAGCCTAATGTGTTAAATTAATTTAATACATGATCCTCCATGTTTTCCCTTTTTTAAATAAATCTTATTTATTTAAATCCTCACATCCCATTAATTCCTCTAAACCCGTGATTAAATTAAATCTCATTTAATTTAATCTTAAGCCTAACCTAGAGGCTAGCCTATAACCATCATTTTCATCCTTTTAAGCCTACTTTTTCTCTAATCCCACTTAATCATTCTTAATCTCCTTCCTAATTCCCCTCATTAGCCTAAGAGTGTGCTCACACACGTGTGAGAAGGCATGCCTACACACTCTCCTTTGCACTCTTGTCACCTACTCTTCTTCTGAAGTTTTCTCACACATGTGTGAGAAAACTTTGAATTCTTGACCATTTGCATGGATTGCATGTCACCTTATGTGACATCTACATGGATGCCACCTCACCAAGCCCTCCCTCAAGCCTATAAATAGAGGCCTTGTCTCAAGAATTCATCATCTCTCATCATTGCATTGTTATCATGTTGGTTTGAGATTTGAGCTTGCATTCATAGTTTGAGCTTTCATGGTAGTTTGAGCTTGGATTAGTAGAGTTTTCATGGTGGTTTTGTAGGTGCATACTAACCATTTGGTAGCTGGTTTAGCTTTGCATTTGCATGGTTTAGCTAGTTTGCCTTTGCATTTACATTTCTTTTGCATTTACTTGTTGATTTAGCTTGCATATCTAGTTAGTTTCTTTGTTGCATTTCATATTTTTACCATTGAATGCTTTCAAATATGACTTTCTCCATAGCCATTTCTTGAAGTAATCTTCATCTCATATAGTTTAGGTTCATATTGCATCATCACTTACATTTGCACATTCACTCAAGAGATTCAACACTTTGTTGTGTTTGGGAGAGCACACCAAACATACCCCCCATCTTAACACACCAACAAGGCCTATCATGGGTGCCCTTGTTGAGCTGTAGAGGTGGCTGAAGGATTTGGTTTGTTAGCTGTTTAGAGTTGCAAAACTCAAGAAAACATTAGTTAGTTAATGTTCCTTCATTTTGTTGAGTCTTTGATGCATATTTGAGGTTTTTTAACTAATGTTTGTTTGTTGATTCGTGCTCCCAATAGGTCACATTTTCTAGCACACAGCTTCACATTTTCACATCCTAATCACTAGAAATGACTACAAAATTTCCTTGGTAGGATCAATTTTGTAAGAAGGTTCATTCCTAATCTTGCTACTATGGTTAAACCTCTTATAAGTATTCTAAAGAAGAACATAGTATTTAAATGGACCAAGAAAAGAAAGACAAGTTTTATAAGATCAAAATAGAAATTGCATGTTCTCCTACTCTCATAAATCATATTTTTGATAAAAATTGTATCCTTTATACTCTTGGAGGAGAATCAAGTATATCAACCATCTTAGCACAACCAAATGAAGAAAATTCAGAGAATTCCATAGTTTTCTTTATCGAAGAGCTTTAAGACTACGAAGGTAGATATAACCATGTGGAAAGACAAGTTTTTTCTATTATAGGAGCTTTGAAAAATTTAGACATCTACTATCTAATAACAATATCCAACTCTCAGTCTCCCATGAAAGTGTAAAAGACTTTATTTTAAATAAGGAAATAAATAAGAAAATATATGGATGGATTGCCAAAGTCATGGAGTATCATTAAACTCAAGATCACCAAACTTGTAAGAAGAAAACACCTATGTGAGAAAATGGTTTCATATTTAGAGACACCTAAGTAGGTTTTCCTCTTATTTCAAGGTGAGCAACTAGATGAGAATGAAAATCAACATGATTGGTTGTATGACATGAATACCTTTTTGGTAGAAGGAAGATATCCACAAGGCCTAAACAAAGATAATTGGAGAAAATTTAGATTGTATTTCATTACTTATTTATTAGTGGATGATATACTATTTAGAGTGAATTCTAATGGAATCCTAAAAAGATGCATTAATATAAATCAAAAGAATGGGTTATTAGAAGAGTTTCATTATGGCCCTTAGGTGCTAACTTCTCAACAAGGATCACAACTATAAAAGTTATGGGGGTTGGATACTTTCAAATGACCTTATTAAGATATTCCTATCAATGGGTGAGAAAGTGTAATAAGTGTGCCTTCTTAGGTAAACAAATATTATCTTCCCTTTCTCTTCATTATTTATTCAATCAAACCAACCTTTTACTTAGTGAAGTTTGGATTCTATTTGTCTAATAAAAATACTCTCTAGTTTTGATCACAAAAGGATCAAATTATTTTACAAGGAGTACTACAATAGAAGCATTGAAGGTGCCCCAAAGGCTTTAATGGTTTAATTTCTTGATAAAATTGTAAGTATATTTGGTGCTCCTTCAACAATAATTTCAGATAATGCTAAGTATTTTGTCAGAAACTCATATAAATTCTTGGTTACTTAAATATGACATACATTTGAAGACCACTCCAAATTATTATCTGTAAGGCAATGGTTTGGTTGATTATGTTGGCTTATCTCATGAATATTGTATTCACGAGTGTTATGATATAGCTTTGGAGCTGAAAAGACTAGTTATTATGTTTTCATTGATGTCAACTTGGTTTGTGTTGGTTGGCAATAAATACTGGGTGTAGTTCTAACTAGGTAAATCTAGCATTGTGACATTCTTGGAGATTGAATTGGTGCATGCAACTCAAATGGAAGACTCAAATATCTCTCTAGATTTTATGTGATGGATCACATAGGATAGAAACAAGTCTAGAGATATTTATGAACAATTGAATGATGCTAATACAACCAAGAGAATATAGAGAATGAATCATATGATCGGTCGATCAAATTTATGTGGATTTAGGTTTTGTATTCAATATACATTATCTAGGATAATCTATGTGATTTTTGTCAAAATAGAATGATGATTGGTGTACTAGAAGACATAGTTTCAATGGTTTGAAGATAGCTATGTGAAGAACTGACAAAGTACTCAGAGAAGTTGATGTTAGATCCTAATTGATGATAATATGGTTGGTACTGATGAATCTTATCATTATCCAAGATTCATGGTGACATGATTGAATGATGTGTAATGCTGAGATGTGTAATCACCCTAAAATGGGCTAGTTTAACTAAAGGCCGTATTTTTCCTAATTCAAAACCATCCTCTTAATTATGCTAGTCTAATTATTTGATTACAAGCTTAAATCATCAAAATCATCAAATTGGTATACTCTATTATCAAGTGTCATTAATTGATCAAGTCCCCTAAAAATTATCCTTTGCTTGATTGATTAATGCATTCCCATTAAATACATGGCTAAGGCAATTAACTAAAACAAATTATGAAAGTACTCTAAAATACATGTTATCAGTAAAGGATAATTAAAACCTAATTGAACCTATTATAGATAATCACATGGATCAAGTGAGAATGAATCATAGCCCTTCATTTTGGATTAATCAAGACTGCTAAGTCTACTCAATTTCTTTACAAGACATCATTTCTAATCTCAAAGGATCCATAATTTTATTTTCTAATTACATGTTGTATAATTCATCATTCACTTAGCTTAATTGAACTCACATATCTTTAAATCTTAGTAAATGCATTGTAATTGACTTTACATATTCGTCCCTAGTTGCATAATGTGCATTGTAGGATATAAGAATCTTTCATTTTAGCATTTCAATAACATTTGTTAAGAAGCTATGCAATTTGTGAGTACTTTCAATCCTAATACACTTTCTCTAGAAGTAATAAGATTCTCTTTAGTAGTCAATTGCATTGCATTATTTCAATGTATTTGATTGAGTGGAAAAATGCATGTCCTATTGAAGTGTTGTGTGTGAAGATGCAGGTAAAATAGATATACACACATTTTTGGTCCTCGTCATAGGGCCTAGACCCAAAATTTTCTATCAATTTTGAGAAAATTTTCATGCTAACCAGTTGTTTTGTTGGGAAGATTAATTTTTGGTGGGAAGTGTCACTTTTGGTTAGAACTTGTGCATCAAGTCTATCACGAGTCGCTTCATGTGTGTCTTGAGTCATTTTTAGGAAAGGCCACTTCTAGGTTTTCCATATTCATTTCTAGATTCCTTAGTCATTTCTTGGAATGCTTTCTTTTGGTTAAATTTATTAGTCATTTCAAAGATGTTACTAATCATTTTTTGGTCTAACTTATGCAAATTTTGATGATTTATAATGACTAATGGGTGACTTCAATTTTTTTGATTGATCTATACAACCTAATCATTGTTTGCAAGATATTTGACAAAGATACACTTGTCAAATATTACTAATTTGAAATAAAATATGACTAAGAATATATGATATGTGTGTTGTATATTAAGATATTGCATTGAAATGTTATATCTTCTTAGTCTTTAAAAGGAATCTAGCAGTTAACATTATTCTTGAAGCCCACTCTAACGACTTTTAGCTGAGTATGCTCTTCTTCTTCTTATGAGAATTAGAAACCTAGATAAATTTAAGAGAGGAGTGTCCTTGGAGGTAATAAGGGATAAATTAGTGATTCCTTGTTAGGAACAAGGGTATTATGCATTGTTCCTTCTTAGAAGAATAAAAAACCTAGAGATTTTTTTGACATTGCACTATCATTATAGCTAAGGTAAGAAAATATGTTACATGTGTTTAGGAAAAATGAAGAGGTAGAGGAGTATGCTCTTCTCCATAGAGAGAATTTAAAACTTAGACCCTTAGATTCAATCCATTTTAATTTCTTTTACCTTTAATAGGCCTTTCAATAAGGTAAATCTCTCAAGAATGACCCAAGTGAGGATAGGGAGATTGCAACCCTTCCACCTCATTATAATCAAGACACTTCCTTAAGATCAAAATCTTAGAAGACTTAAGCATTTTGTACTTGGATCATTAATTTGATCTTTCCTTGGACATTCTTGGTTGTTGTGTAGAGCTAGGCCACTTGAATCTTGCCTTTGAAATTACACACATCTAGGTACTTATAGGGTAGAGAGGACTTAATCTTGCTTGAGAGACAATGGAGGTGTTGAACTTACAAGTCTCTTTGGCACAAAGATTGAAAGAAATATGGAGTTTTGTCATTAATGGTGAAAGTATTTGATTGGAAAACTGCTTGACAACCATTTCAAGAAAGAAGAATAAGAAATAATTTCATGATTACCAATTGAGGAGTATACCAATATACACTCTAGCATACCCTTGTCAACACAAGTAGAAAAACATTAAGGATAGTTGATCTAAGTCACCAACAGTTTGAGTCACCATGGATGTGAAAATAGTTCAGAGAAAAATGGACAAGGTAGGAAAGGACAAAGGCCACCATTGGTTGACACAAGGACTAGTAAGGATACTAGTCTAGGTCCTAGACATAGGAGTCACAAGTTTCCTGTGAGAAAACTAAACATAGAATTCAAATTTTGAATTTGAGAATTGAGTGTGATAAAGTGATTATGGGTAATTGTGCCCTGACACCGCATTATGGATATAAATAATTTAATCAAATAGAAGTTTTTTGGTGTTGTGGATTAGAGGAGAGAAAATAGAACATGAAGAGAAGCAAGAAGCGGACTAGAAGATAAAGTTACAGAGGAATAAGGGAAAATGATAGGTAGTTACAAACAACCAAGGGGAGAGGTGAGATCAGAGAACTCACCAAGTGAACAAGATTATTAGTACATCTTTGAGGATGTAAAGTGGAGATCTACATGGTAATCCAATGCAACATCTAAGTCTAGATACAATAGTATAGTTTCTTACCAATGCATCTATTTGTAGCTCTTAACAAGGAAAAATTCATTAGCAAGCATATTATAAAATCCTCTAACAAGGTGTCTCTCAAAAGGAGATTTGAAAATCCTCTAACAAGATAGTTCTTATAGGATTTTATAACCTTGATAGGTTATATGCATTTCTAAGAGGATGTGTTTCCAAAAGAAATATGTGTAGCTCCTAACAGGGCAACCCTTTACGTGCTTTATAAGGGCTAGTGGGTATATTATCCCCACCATGGTTTCACCTTCTATCCAAGGGTTTCCATGTATAAAATATCCATGTCAATTTGATGAATTATTTTGTGTGTGAATTTACTTCCTTTTATTTTACTATATTTATCTTAGCTTTATCTATTAAGTGGACCACATTAAGGATAGTTAATGCAGTTAGAAGAACAACCAATTTTTGAGAAGGTACTAATTCATCTCCCTCTCAGTATCAGTTGGGACCAAAAAAAAGGTATTAGAGCATAGATCCATGTTGCGATAAGTCAAAAAACTTGAGGGAAGATATAATGGATTCAATAAGAAGAAAACTAGAAGAAGCCCTAGAAACCATCAAATACCTAAAGGAAAAACTCAAGAAGTCCTTGACTAAGAGAAAGAAGATGATGAAAAACCTTAGTGAAATTCAAGAGGTCATTGAACATCTTAAGGAGCATAGTAGTTTAGAGGATTCAAAAGATGTCATCTCTCACTTGATGAGTGAGAATGACCAACTGAAGTGAACCATCACCTAACTAAACAAGGAAAAGGGAGAGCTAACTAGAGAGGTTGCTAAAGCCCGAGCTAAAAGAGATGTTGCCATCATAGAAAAGGTTGAAGTTGAAAAAATAGAAAGAAGAAATAATGAGATGAATAAAGAGGAGTCCAACCATCCTAATATAGAGCAATTTATAGAAGTGACAAAGCAAGTGCTCAAGCTCACTAAAGAGTTAAGATGCGCTGATGGGAAAAATGAAAAGATGAGGAGATTCAATGAGAACTCCAAAAAAATTGATGTGAAATTGAAGACTCAAATAAGAAAGAAGAGAACAACCAGTCTCGGTTACCAAGGTGATAACAAGACTAAAGAGGAAGAGAATTTTTGAAAAGAACCTGAACAACAATAGACCAAGAAGCACATCTCCAAAAGGTAAGGGTAACCAACACGTAATTTTTGTGGTAAGAAAGGGCACACTTTTGGTGTGTGTTTATTTAAGAAGATTACACTTGTTCAAAAATGTACCTATGAAGGGTACTGCAACAACTACCACCTCTATGGTCATACTAAACAACAATGTATTTCTCATTTTAATGAGAAGAGAATAGAATAAATTTTCTACTATTTCAACAAGTATGGGAATAGAGAGGAAGATCATAGAAAAAGAGATAGATACTACACTAGAAGGGATAGATTTCCCACACCAATTTGTATGACACATAGAAATACAAGTCATCCTGCAACTCAATGCAAGCTATGGATATAGGATATAGGTAAAAAAGAGATACAAAAACTATACAACACATTTTTCTCAGAAGGATCCTTGAAGAATAAACACAAAGATTTGAAGAGTTCCACACTAAGAAGAGAAAAGGAAATACCCAACTTCTTCAATGAGGAATGGGTAAGATTTTTTTTTAATGTAAAATCCATGAGTATTAAGTATGGTTGGAAACACCATACAGAATCACAAAGGCCCTAATTGAGAGGGAAATTGTATTCAAAGCATCCAACATTGACCTATTAATGATTATCGTATTAGCAAGACACACAACTTCATTCACTCGAGGGAAATAGACCTAGGATGGAATGGGTTGCACAATTAAAGAGATTCCAAATCCCAAGATTAGGTTTGTGGTCATGGTGCTAGCTTACAAAATGTGTCACACTAAGAAAAAATATATTGCCAGTAACATTGCATATGGAGTAGTACAAGCTATCTTAAACAAGTCATACATAAATTTGTGTGGATATCTGCATAGGTAGATAATGGAGAACATAAGTAACATCATGAATGATTACAAGGATCATGTAGTGCCTGCCCCTAGGTCGCATTTTTGTTATCATTGCCAAACTCTTATAGGTCAATTGTATGTTGATGATTAATAGTGGCATTGTTTTGAGATTATCAATTATTGTTTTTACATTCAGTTTATTATATGATGAGATTACTTGGTACTTTATAGTTCATGTATGTATGATGATTATTACAGTGTTTGTAGTTATTAATGATGATTAGTTAGATGATTTATTATCATATGTTTTTTCTTATAGATACTTACCCCATACTTGCATGTGTATGGTGTGTGTGTTTGTTTTCTTTCTGTATGGCATTTTTGATGTGGTTAAGGAAGGGAGTCGTAGTCATGTGCTAGTCGGGATCTACATGATGCACCACTTCTTGCCGTTGCATGTTTAGCTCAGTATATATTGTGGTTGTACATGCATGGATTTTATGCAAGTTGCAGATACCGAGTATTGACTTCCCTGAATTGCCAAGATGAGTGTACCCTATCACATTATCTCAATGGTAAGAGAGGGGAGATAAATTCTCAAGTCCAAATCCCAACCCATTAAGGCATTTGTCCTAATTGAAAATTAGGACAAGTATCCGAGTTAAGTACCCTCCGAATGCATCAGATGATGTAATTTGTGATATTAACCCTTTTGGTTTGATTTTGTATGTGTTTTACTATAATGGGTTTTTCATATTTTATTTTATGAGTCTTTGGTGTATTTTCTATTAATTAAGCCTAATTAAAAGATTTAATTAATGGTTTAATTTAATGGAAAATTAATATGATATTTTAATATTTATTTTATTTAATTAATTAAAAAATTAATTAAATAAAAAGAATTAAATTTGAAGATAAAAGTTATAAGTTTAAATTTAGAACGTGATAGTATTTATTAATTTAATAATAATATATTTAGAGCTCATTTTTATTTTATCAATTAAGTTTCAAAATTAAATTTAAAAGTGGAAAAGATATTAAAATTATTAAAAGATTCTAGATTGCATGATGCATGCATGTGATTAAAATATATTAAGATAAAACAAGTGGATTTATTAAAGTGAGTGCATGAGATTTAAAATTAATAAATTAATAAAAATAAATAAAGCAAATATTAAATAAATTAATGTGCATTATATTTATTCACATAGGCGTATGTGAGCTCTTGGGAGTTGCAATGTTGACAACACAAGAGTTTGCACTCTAATTATGCACGTGTTGTCTACACTTAGGAGTTAGCACATTATTTGAGCACATGGTGTCTACAACATTCTAAAGACCTTATCATGTTTATCTTCTTATCATGGAAGTTATGTTCTTAGTTGTCACACTTATCTCCTAGTTCTTTCTAGAAACATTCTAGATGCATCTTAGAGGGCTTTAAATAGAGGCTCTCCTAGTGTGTATGGACAAGCTTACATGCATTCGAGAAGCTCATATGCTTCTACATGCACATATGCTTCTACAAGCACTTCTAGTCACTTGGGGGTTTCAGTTGATTTGATTCTTGGAGGAATGGCGAATGTTGGAGAAGGAAGGGATTTTACTATGGACTTTTGAGGCATAGAAAATTAGCATTAGTATCCAGGTGCACTCGTGATTTTCGCACATTCCATTTGCACTCCTTCTCTTCCTGTCTTCATCGTGTCTGTTATATGTGTCTGAATATACTCCATGAACAAATCTTCAATCTTGAAATTGGAATCTAGATATGTATGTTAATTTTTATTTGGTTGCAAAGAAACATTAGGAAACCCTAGTTTCATTTATGAAGGAAATTCATCACAAACTGCCCTGTCGCTGCCCCTTACATAGATCCGAACTCAGACATCCATAACTTTTTATCTAGACCAAATTTATTCGATCGCTTCAGTCAAAGCTGGGGCAACTTGGCCCTCTCCAACATATTTCAAATTTGGCTCAATCCAACAGTTCATTAGGGAGATATGGCCCCCGTACTGGGACTATTTTATTCAATGACAGTCATTCCTCCATTTTCCATAACTAGGAGTTCTTTGTGCTTAAACTTCACAAAAATAATCTATCAAAACATGGAATGAATTAAAAACTAAACCAACATAAATCTAAGACATTTATAATCAAGATTTGGAAATTGATTCGGGTTTGGGTTCTAATAAAAGTATAATCTAATTAATATGCATTAGTTTTATATGATTTATTATCTAATCTAATTAAATCAAATTTAATTAAGATTAGTTAATAGTAGAAGAAGTTTAATTCGATTTAAGTAAATGTACTTTTAAATGAGGGCAAAAGAAAAGAGATATTAATAAATGTTTTAAGGAAATTGTAAACTAATTATTTGAAAGTTGATAAGTATTATTTTTATTATTTGAATAATGGGAGATGCTTCTTGGAATTATTAGTGACATTGATTTTTAGTGAAATAATGCAAATGATTTTATCTAAAAGTCAATGGGAACTAGTTTAATGATTTAAATAAGTAAATAATATCTTATGATTATTTTAGAAATTGTTTTAAAATAATGGAGGGATAATTCTATGTTTTATTCGAAAAGATAAATGGGTTGACTTGGAGATTAAATGGAGAATCTTACACACTTGAAATGTACTTGAAAACAAAAACTGAAACCTAATTTTTGTTTTAACCATGTGATTGCGAAAGAAAACTAAAATATGTGTTTGTATCTTGTTCTTTATGCTATCCATGTTTGGGGTTTGGGTGGTCCTAGAGTGTTGACCAGTTAGGATGTTTACCGAAGGCTTGGGAGTTAGCGAATGTGATGGCATGTTGATGTTATTTGGTTTCAATTCTTTTAAAACCCAACCATCGTAATGTGATGGCATGCTCTATGAGATATTTGTATTTTTACTAATTGTTATTGCTTTCTAGTCTTCTTGTGTGAAGTTGAGGTGTATGTATTTGAGATACTTGACTTAACCATTTTTGAGTCATCAATCTGTTATACTTGGACTACTTTCCAGTCACCATGATGGGACTGAAGTGTTGATTTATTCTTGATGTTGTCATGTTGTGACATGTTTTGGACTTGACCATTTTTGGAGTCTTCGATCAATATTACTTTGAGAATACTTTTTGGTTGCTTGTCAAGAACCAATGACTATTGTGATTATTAGTGATACCTTTAGTTTCCACTAGAGAACTATTGTGGTCATGATTATCTATGGATGCTTTTTTTTTGCTCATAGAGATTTGATGTTCTTATTGTAGATTATCTTTTGGTATTTTTTCAGTCACTTGTATAGGATTGTGGTGATTTTGTGATTTATGATTCCATAGCTTAGGGTAGGTTATCTTCTTGTAGTGTCGAGAAGTGGCTTGCAATGGGGGCTGGGGCCCTAAGTGGCTACCAAGGTAACTCATTGTAAGTTGTTTTAATAAGTGAAAAAATTTACACTAAATGGGGATTAAATGAACCTAATAAGATAATTGTATGTTCTTGCCCATGCCTCGAGTGCTAGTATAGACTAGGATGGGAGTAGAGAGAACGCTTAGTTGTGATCTTGCATTCTATAGTATGCCTCATCTATACGAGAGGATACTAGTGGCTGCATAGGGATCACTAGGGGGCTGGGGTCTATTGAGAGACTGCCAGGGTAACTCTAGCGTGATCTGTGCGATGACACTTTCACGCTTGCATAGTAGGTTTCCTACATGTTTTTGTGTGCCTCTAGGATTAGATGTTGATTTGTGATTGGAACCTCTGAGTTAGTATACTTTTAGGATTCCTGGACTTAGAGAGTATTTGTGTTATGTGATTTGATATTTTTGATTTGATATCTTGTTTGGGACTTGAGACTATCTCCTTAGCACGATGGGAGTGGACCATTTAGGTTCCATGTGGTCAGGTGGTAATGCTTTTTCACTCTTATCATTTGAGATCTGTTTGAGACACCGTGGCTGATGCATTCCTTGTTGGCATCTATCTTCATTCTATTCTTGGATTATGATGATGGACATGTATCCTTATATTTATTATTAGTATATGTTAGATGATGTTATCTTATACTTTATTTTGTATAATTAGATTTCTTTATGCATATGATGAAGTATGTTTTAGGAGTGACATTCTTGCTATGATAATACCGATGATCTCTTCGATGACTTGGGATGTTATGCATGGAGGGATGGCTAGGACCCACGATGGTCTAATGATGCTATTTATGGTTGGGAGGAACCGTGCAATTAGATAATTATGTGTTATGATTTATGGTTATCTTTTACGATGGATGTTATATCTTTTATGATGATGGATGTATCATGTATGGAATATGGTTTCATTTCCTTTTTTTGCAGTTGCATCATGGACTTAGAATAGGATGATGTACTTTATTTTCACACATGTATATTATTTTAAGCCTTTCATACCCTGGGTCATGTACAGTGGATGATTGAGCATTCCAAATTTAATTTCCAAGAGGCATTCAGAACAAATGTGTAATATGAACATTGGACTTTCTATTTATTCAAGTTCATGTGGATGTGGTAGTGGTTAGACTTATTATTAATTGAATTAAATGTGACTCAACATCTTGGGATCCTTAAGGAATGTAATAGTCTGTTATGTATGCTTACAATTGATTGTATGTTATTGTTTTCACTACTATGTGTTTGATGTGAATGGTTTATCTTTCATGATTAAAAAAAAATTGTTTGACAAACTTAGTAAAATTTTAGGTTAATTCTTTTGGATCCCTTGGTGGGGCATTACAGATCAAACCCTATAATTTTGATATATACTAGTATGTATATTTTTTATATATGAGATGAGTGCTTCTTAGATCCCCACATGTCAAGTGGAGTGAAGAACAACTAGTCATGACACAACTATGTGAACTATACTGGAAATTGGAAGGAAAGAGTAATGACATGGTATCAGAATACTTCAAGAGAGTCTAAAGGGATATGACTCAAAGATAAGGGATAATCACAAGCTTTTTGGAAAGCTTCAAAGACCAGGTTTTTTTCCTAGCAAGCACTAACAAGTGCATTTTGTATGTGGCTCAACCAAGAAATCTATGGTTGGCATTGTTCACCGATGAAGTAAAAGAGAAAAAAGCACAACCATACATAGAACATCTTGTAGCATCAAAAGAAAGATTTATCTTGCTAAGGCTTGACACTTGTATAGAGATAAGCAATATTCTTCTCATGGAGAAGAAGAAGTACTAGTAGCCAACCCCATATAGGGTAACCAGAAATCATGCAGGAAAACCATTCATAATAAGAGTGTATAAAGTGATGAGCACCAAGGAAATGGAAGAAGAGCTAGTCACTACTCCCTCATAAATAACTCAAGCTTGGGAGGGAGAAGAATCCTCACAATATCAACTAGAGGCTAAAGAGACCAAATTAGAAGATGATGCGACCATAACAATTGTAATCATTGAAGAAACCAAAGAGAAAGAGGCAGGAGCATCAAGGGAACCAACAAAAGGTAAGAAGAAATCAAAACCAAGCCCAATTAGAGAAATTGTAAATACAATTATTAAAAAGCATGATTCCTCCATCTTAAATAATAGATTTTCAACGTATTATAAAGAAAATAAGATAAAGGTTACTAATGGTGTACTAGCTAGAATGAGGGTAATAAAGAGAAAACCATATGATATCAAGTTGATGATACCCAAAAAATTGAAAAAGATATTGAATGATAAATGGAGCACATGAGTCAAAGATTATGAGAAAATGGTGGAATATTCTCTAATCAAGATGTGACCAAAATTGAATGAGTCTCAAAAAATGTTCATCATAGAAGTATATAGGGGAAGGTTCAATAATACAAAATACGTAATAAACATCTTAACTGGTCAAACCAACTAGACATACGAAAGCATAACTAAATATCTAAAAGAAATGACTTAAAGTACTGATGCCTATGTGAATAAAAATCACACTCAAGGATGCACCAAGGAATCATCTAGTTCAAAAGTCAAAGAGACAACCAAGCCTAAGCAAGAAGAGGTAGAACCCTACACAAGAGTGAGATACAAGAGTTTAAGAAAGGAGATAGGCAAATCCTAGTCCTCAAAAGGAGGAAGATGATCAACAAGAAAAGAAGCAAGAGAAAATAAATGTGACTCAAAAGGAATCAACTACACCTAATTCAACTAGATTAGAAAGACCTACAGT
This sequence comes from Cupressus sempervirens, assembly GCA_028749045.1. Lineage (NCBI taxonomy): Eukaryota > Viridiplantae > Streptophyta > Pinopsida > Cupressales > Cupressaceae > Cupressus > Cupressus sempervirens. Next base: position 548,028,729 of record CM053786.1, read on the forward strand.
AAAGCCAAACAAGATGAACAACAGATAGTCACCCCACTGATTATATGAGTTGATGGAAAAACCATAGAGGAGTGAGTCAAGTCACTAGGAGGTATGACTAAACAAAAAATTAATGAAACAATCATGGCAACCACCATTACTGTCAATTCATCACTAAAAATGGATAAAAACATAAGTGATAAATTATCTGAATGGGTACAAGTACCTAGTGAAGAACCCCCAAAGGAAAAGTCCCCATAAATAGAAAAAGAATTGGAATCAATACCAAAGGGAGGTGAAGATGCTAAAAAAGAAGAAGAACTACAAGAAGTAGAATGAGATATTGCAACCAAACCTACATCTTCAAGGTCGAGAGTTTCTAAAAGAAGGACACATGGTTAGATGAGTAAAAAGAGAGCACCAAGCATGTCAAGGATGAAAGGTGGTAAAAAATCTAAGAGGGAGAGAAGCCTATCTAGGTACATGATGACATCCTCATCCTCATTATCATCACCTTCAAGATTTGAAGAAGTAGAATTCTATGAGAAGGATGCTAGCACAACAGAATAAAAAGAGATCCTAGATGCAATCATTGCATAAAAGAAGTGAACGATCAAATAGATGGATATAGAAGAAACAAATGAGTATAAATAACAGTTGAAAAGGCAAGAAGAAATCAAGAAACAACAAAAAGCAAGGACATTGGTAATCATTAGAAATATAAGCAATGAGTTAGCCACAATGTTGCATATGATCTTATAAAATCTCATCAACAAAATCTCCATATTGGTTTGAAATACTAAAGATAATCAAGCGAGCATTGAAGCACAAGTGGAAAAGAAGCTAGAATCCAAAGGTGTAGGCACACTACAAAATCTTGTAGAACAAAGAAAGACTACTCTACATGAGGCTAAGGATAATTTGAGATAAATGTTGCAAGCTTTAGAATTGGTCATGAAGAAGAGAAAATAACTCTTAGGTTAATGGAAGTAAAATACAAGTTGTCTCCAATGACAAACATAATCCAAATGCACATTATCAGTGCAAAAGCACTAGCTATCCAAACACCCTCCAACACACCAAATGAACTTGAATCACTATTGGAAGATATCAAGAGTGAGTTGATTGTGCTCACTAACTTGAATATATCATATTATATTCATATCATCAATCTATAGAGTCAATATAAAGACGTATTCTTCACCCCTTTTGACCCTTTGTCATTGATGAAAAAAGGGGGAGAATATCATAAGAAAGAAAGGGAAAGAATAAGAAAAGTAAGGAGAGCATTACAGAAAAGAAAGTGAGAGAACAAGAAAGCCAAATAGGGGGATAATAGTTGGAAAAGGAGGAGAATATAGAAAAAGTGAAAGAATATGAACAAGGGGAGAAAAGAAGAAGAGATACAAAAAAGAGAAAGAAATGGAGTGAGACAAGCACATAGTTAGGGGGAGAACTAATAATTTAATGCCAAATTCCATCAATCGACAACATAGTTCTTATTGGTATAGGAAAAGGAATGGTAAAAATAAGAATGAATCTTTTCCCATCAATGAAACTTTGAACAGTAGAAAGGAAGATAGTTGGTAAATGATATTTTGCCATCAATGCCAAATGGGGAGATTGTTGACCTTACAAGTCTCTTCGGCACAAAGATTGAAAGAAGTATGGAGTGTTGTCATTGATGGCCAAAGTATTTGATTAGAAAACTATTTGATAACTATTGTAACAAAAGCTTGCACCCTTGCCTAAATTTTTTACCTAAAGGCAACCTTGTGAAACATGGAAACAATCTCCAAGCTATGGGACTTGAACTATGAGACAGAGTCTTTGAAGAAGGTTGACTTCCTTACTATCACAGTGCACCTAGCTACTCTTTGGAAGGAAAAGGGAGAAGGAATGCATGAAATAAAACTACCTAATCTAATCTAAAGGGGGGTGATACACCAAAGTAGTTTGATCAATCCTCTTTTTGCCTAAAAATACAATACTCAATCATAAAATCTTGGAAGACCCTGATTCAACCTTTATTTTGATTCTACAATCACATATAGATCAATAACTAAATGGATACTATGAGGAAGGGACTTCACTCCATAACATTCAAAAGGAAATAGTAGATACTTTTATGTAGATTGAAGAATGAAAACAAATACATTAACAAAGGTAAGAAGATTTTACATTTATATTAATGGAGAATGAGGCACGGTAGAGATTACATTCATTCATTGACAAAAGGGGATTATAGTAGTAGAGTGGGATAACGTTGATAAATAATTAAAAAAAATGACCAACCCTAAGAAGGACTACAAAATTTTCTTTTATAGTGCAAGCATAACTTAGATAGCTTCTACCTTAAGGCAAAGCACAACAACTACATTTAATGTTGTAAAGAATAATCACTACAAATATGGGGAAGAATTTAATCATGGTACACATCTAGATGTAGGAAAATCATATCTATTCATCGAAAAGAACCCTAGGAAGATAGAAATGGAGGCCATTAATACTTTGACTGAATAGACAGATAACCAAGCGGTGATGAAGTGTCTCTTTAAACTTATTAGGAATGGGGAACATCGAAGATGGTTGCAAGTGATCAAAGGTGGACCTATCATTAAAAAAGTTGTTTCCCCCATGTTATCGACATGCCAAATCACATAAATCAACAAGCCAACTAGGTTTGACCACCTAATCCTACCACGTGGCTCAATGTCATTTAAAATATCCTACCACCCTGTCAAGATTTTAACTTTACATTGACCACTTGACCATAAAATAGTCGTAGCTTCACCACCTTTTATCATAACTAACAGTTTACCTTGTGAAACTACAAACTTAACCACCACTACTTACTCACTACCAGGGCCCACTTAGACATGTGTCAACCTATCATTTTCCGCTATGGATAATGAACTCGCATCTTTGGTTTGTGACATAACGATGACACTTCATCATCTCTGAATTGGCAGTGAACAAGGTAGGTCAAGCAAACTGGCTCACTTCTACGAAGCACAAATAAAACCTTACTAGTTGTACCTCATCTGACAACTACTACTAGCCGAAGAGAAGGAAGGCCCACCTTGGATAGGTGACATGTTGTTGCTATGTCGTTACGACTTTTGATCATACATTTTTTCATAGAAATATAACAACAGTCGTAGATTCAAATCTAATAAATGGTCCACATTGTGATTTGTTGGTTACTGCACATGACTAAAAGGAAAAGGCCCCACCTAGACGTGTATCACATTTTCATTATATCATTATGACTTTTTGTCGTGCAACTTTTGATAACAACAAACAAACATTTGTTGATCTTGGAAGATCAAACAGATGAGAAGATTCAAGCCCGTTGGGATATTTATAACACACAATCACTTAAAGACTTAAGAAATAAAATATAACCTAAGGTTTTAAATGTATACTTTATAACATTAGGACATTTAAATATTTGAAAAGATGGCCATTAGATGTGGTTGATAGTCAAAAACTCAAATTTTGGTAGGAAGGTAAATATGACTAACAATTCTAGCAACTCAAAAGGGATACCAGCTTGCTATGTATATGACTAGTGACCTTAAGCATCCATTGGGCTATGGAATTGTGAAAAAGATGAAATCTATTCTCCAAAAAAATAGAAACACTAAAGAGCCACAACATTTGAAACTGCAACAATTCTAAATCTCTGTCTCCTCTACAACCTCAACATTTCAAAACCTAGCTATCTTATAGAGAAACAACCTATGCTAGGGACTTCTTGGAAAACTGAAGACTATTCTAATATATGCAAAAAAACCTAATCCTCTCTAAAAGTAGGGTTTTATGTAAATCCAATTAACTGGAATGGGTAGAACATCACCATTAGCCCTAGATAATTGCAAAGCATTGGCCTAATTACAAATGCTAATTACATAAGGTCCACTCTAGATAGCATCAAATCTAGAGTGCTTGCCTAGTTTGGCTCTTTCTACATCCCACTTGAGGACAAGGTATCCCTCTTTGAAAACCCTAGTTTGGCCTTCTTGTCAAAGCTCTTTTTGACCTATTGTTGATGTATCTCAAGGTTCTACATAGCCTATTACCTCTTTTCTTCCAGCTCCATTAATTTTTCCACTCTGACAGTCATGGTGTCATGTTCAACTAGCTCTAATTGATAAGCTAACTCTAGGGAGGGGGACTCAAGGGAAATAGGAATTCTAGCCTCCCTTCCATATACCGACATGAAAGAAGAGTTCCTAACACCACTCTTAGGCATAATTTTGTCAGCCCAAAGGGCATCAACATATTTGGTTATCCTCAATAGTCCTCTTCATGATTTTGATCAAGTTCTTATTGGAGGATTCAGCCAAGCCATTGCTTTGGTGATAGTATTTTGAGGATGTACTCAAATAGATTCCATGATCAACTGCCCAAGAGAAAATATGAGTCCCAACAAAGGACTTAGCATTGTCTAATATTATTTTTGAAGTAACACCAAATTTGGTTACAATTCCATCAAGGAATTCAACCACTAAAGTCTCTATGGCATCCTTCAAGGCTATTACCTCTTTCCACCTTGTAAAATAATCAGTTACAGTTAGGATCCACTTGTGACCAGAGATGGAAGGTGGATTGATCCAACCAATAAAATCTAGCCCCCATTGAGAAAATGGTTGATCGACCTAAATGGGATGCAAGGGAAAAGCTACTAATCTCTATTTACCTGAGAAGAAGGCACATTTGTCACATTTCCTTACATGCTTATAATAGTCATGGAACAAAGTTGGCCAATAATAACTAGCCCTTATGACCTTCATGGTTGTTGTTCTAGCTAATAAATGGCCACCATCAAGACTTTCATGAAATTCCTTAATCATCCTATCAGTTTGATCAGTGTTGATGCATCTCAATATGGCTCAATTGAAATCTTTCATAAAAATAATTCCATCGACTAGGACAAAAGGAATAGACTGCAATCTGAATTGCCTTCTTTTAGCTCTGCTTAATCCTGGTGGATATCCTCCTCCTAACAAGAAGGTTTTCATGTCATGCATCCAATTATTTTGATTCCATCCCTTGCTAGTTCTAAATCTCCTATAACTAGAACAACCTCCTCAGTTGGCTCTTGGGATGAAATCATCTGCTCACATAATCATATACCTTTGACCAGCTTGGTGATCATGATGTCTATGTCATACTCTATGACCTTAATGATCCATCCAGCACTCTTTTCATTGACATCCTTAGTCATGAGGAAGTCCTTAACACTTGCATGTGACTAGGAGTTGGATCCTATTATGTGATAATAGATGTCTGAATTTCTTTAAGGCCCTTATGACAGAGAGGACCTATTTCTCCACAAAACTATACTTATCTTCATAGTCCTTTAACCCTTCACTAAAAATGGCTATAGGTTGTTCTTTATTTGTATCAATTAATTATGTCAAGATAGTTGAAATACTTGACTCACCCCCTAGGGTATAAAGAATGAAATTTTTATCAAAATTGGGATTGATAAGGGTAGGAGCTAATGTGTGCTTTAATCTCTTCAAAACTAGCTCTATCCTCCTTTGTCTAGGTAAAGATCATATTCTTTTTTAGCATATATGTAAGAGGTTTAACCATGGTAACCAGGTTAGGGATAAATCTCCTTACAAAGTTGATTCTACCAAGGAATCTTTGCAGCCCTTTCTTATGAGTAGGAAATGGGAGAGCAAGAATTTATTTTGTTCTCTTTGGGTCAATAGTTAAACCATCCTTAGACACAACATATCCAACCAACTTTCCCTGACTAGTGACAAACATACACTTGCTTGGATTCAAAGATACACCATACTACTTGCATTTAATAAAAACCTATCTTAGATTATCAAAATGATCTGCTACATTCTTGGGGTAGATTGTGATATCATCAAGATAAACCAACACAAACTTCTTAATTGTATTCTTGAAAGCCATCTCCATTTCTTTTTGAAAGGTAGCATCTGCATTGGTTAGTTCAAAAGGCATTTTAAAATAGGCATAGGTGCCCCATTTTGTGGTGAAAGAAGCCTTGTATCTATCAGACTCTTTGACTAACACTTGGTTACTACCTAAAAACACATCTAAAAAAGAAAACCTTTCAAAGCCACTAACTTTCAATAAAATCTACTCCATGGAAGGGAGGCGATGGTGATCCTTAAGAGAAGCCATATTAAGGTCCCTAAAATCTACACACAATCTAATTTCCCCATTCTCCTTCCTAATAAGAACAAGGTTAGTTATCCAAGAGGAATGCTTAATAGGAAAAATTATATTGGCCTTTATACGCTTGGATAACTCCTTTTTCGTTAGTGGTTCAATTCTAGGATTGATTGCTCTCTATTTTTGTCTAACAGGTTTGGCATTATCACTTGAATCTATGGTATGCTGAAAAATACTTGGGTTAAAACCCTTTAAATCATCATATGTCAATCCAAATACATCATTGAATTCTTGACATAAAAGAACTAAATTTTCTTTCTCAACCTTAGAGCATACCTTTCCAAAATTGAGATTTCTTCCATTAGCAATAGTGACAAGCATGTGATCATTTTTATTTACAACCACGTTCAATCCTCTACTCCTTGCTTGATCATTAGGATTGAAGCTACCCTCCAAAGTGATTAGACCCTTGGGTAACTTTTTTGAACTAAGATTCATGATTTGATCACCATATTGGTATTGTACCCTAAATTGATTCCTCTTAGATAATTATGCCTTATCTTATAGAAAGTTGACAATTTGCATATTAGAATAAAAGACTCGCCAATTTGTGCAGTTATCTGGGACAGTGGGCCCCATAGTCATTTTGATTTACTACTCCTTGTTATCATCAACATTCTCTAGTACATCATAATGAGCACCAATAGTTGCAAGTCTATCAGCATGTTTATTTTCTCTTCTAGGAACACTTGGGATGTTGAATGCTTGAAAGATTTCAAGAGGATCCCACACTCTATGTTTGTATAATTTTAAAAGGTTGTTCTTGGTGATATTTTGGCTTCTTACTTGATTGAAAACCAAATCACTATCCCCAAATACCCTTAGAGCCTTGATTCCTCTCTTTTGTGCAAGTTGGAGACCTTAGATTAGAGCTATATACTCCACTACATTATTGGTGTAGCTAAATTGGAGCCTTTATGAAAAATAGTACTTCTACAATTCAAGGGAAATAAGCATGAGACTAGGCCCTAAACCATTTTTAGTTTTTGAACCATCATAGAATATTCTCCATAATTCATCAGTGTCCTCTTGTGTCTTTAGGAGACTAGGAATAGGGGCATCTTTCTCCAATATGCAATATGTGCCGAGGCCTATCTTTAGAGTTTCTTGTGTTGAATCAAATTGATAAGCAGTGGCCCACTCATCCAAAACATAATCAGGCACCTCTACCAATGAAGTATCAGGCTCATGAGATGTGTGCCCTTCATCCTCTTCCCTAATTGCACAATTCATGTTTATAGGGCTAGAAATATAAGTCTCTATGCGATTAAGGGCTAGAGGCTTTGCTTTTATGGAATATTTTGCCCCAAATCTTATCCTAAAGAACATATAGGACTAATCTAGTATAATATGACCTCCTATTTGTGTAGTGAAATCTCTAAAGAGATAGATGGCAAAATAAGGTTCTACCTCCACTACTAATATGTCTTGGGTTACAGTACAACTAGGGCATGCATGCGATGCCATTTCCACATTCCTTAGGATCCCTATAGTTTTGAGAGAACTACCATTTAACTAAAGGACATCCCTAACTATGGGCTCATATTTGATAGCAAGGAAATCAACAATACACTTAGGCATTATAGAGCTACTAGCTCCATAATCTATCATACAATTATGGGCTAGTTTATCTCCTATGACCATGGAAACATAAAAGAGAGGAGGCTTGATTTTATGACTTGTTTCTCCTTACTTTATTGGCTGCACCAGACTTGTTGCATTCTCTTCTCTAGGTGGTTGATTCTTTGTTTCTCTACCTTCTAACTCTTGTTGTAGAAACTTCCTTTGTGATGGCATAGTGGAAACAACATCCTACATAGAGACACTAACATTGGTTCTCTTCATCTAATCTATAATATTAAAAGGAGTACCAATCATTTTAACTAAAGCCTTGGGAGCTACATGGATAGGTGGTTGAATTTGAGAAGTCTGAAGTTTAGTAGACTTCTTGTTGCTCATGTCTTATCTCTATTGAGGAGCAATACTAGATTAGGCATTTATCACTAGCACATGAGAAGTAGCATCTAAAGTTGAAGCTTGATTAGGTGAGGGAGATGTAGCATCTTCAATAGCTCTCCTTTTACTTATGGTGTTATGGGATATAGTATCATGATTGACATGGAAATGCTCCTCTGATTGATGGTTCGTGAAAGAAAAATCACTCTATTATTGTGTATGAGAACCCTCAATAGGTTGGCTAACATTATATTGTTTTCATGTTGCTTGCTCTCATGTAGTCAATGCCAAGTAAGAATTAGCCTTCTAGCACATACGATAACCATAAAAATAGATATAGGAAGGGGAAAAGTCTTGATCTTGAGCAAGATTATTTTGAGGGACTAAAGCCCTATTTTGGTTTTTATTTGCAACATGGGTATTACCAATAGGTATGTTCTGATTGTAGGAAACATGACTCTAGTTTTGATTTGGGGGCCTATTGTGCATAGGGGAATGGTATTGAAGTTGGGGAGGCTTGTTTCTTTGAGCTTTCTACCTTTCTAGGGTCACCACCTTGTTGCTCATCTTTTGTACCACCAAGAAACTATCCTCTAGCTTCTTGTCTTGGATCTACAATTTCTTATCTATATTTTGCATCAAAGCCATCAACTCACCCAACTTGTTAGAAGATGTGGAGGCTAGAGGAGCTAAAGCAAGAGGTTGACATGTAGAAGTAGTAGGGACAAGGGCTATTGTAGGTTGATGATTAGGCATACCTAGAAAGAAGGGCAATGGCAACCTTGGAGCTAACTTTCCCCCTTGTATCAAGATATTTTCTACCTTTATGGCAATTTCATAAGGATTTGCTAAAGTATCCCCTCCCATAGTTTGCATTGTGGTAGCTATATCACTATTAAAGGTTTCAAGGTAATGTAAGAAAGCATTACCAGGGGAAGGCTTTACTACAATAGGTATGATATCCCATGTCTTTGAAATCTATAATTGAAATCAATCATACATTCATGGGGTACTCTTTTAATAGTTGTTAGCTGCTCCAAAAGTGATAGGTGATCACTTTTGTCCTCAAAATTCTTACAAATCCTTGCTCCTAACCCATCCCTATGAGTAATAAAGTTATGAGAAAAACCTCAATACCATTGTAATGCTTTTCATTTTAAGGATAAAGAGAGAAGCCTAACACAACATCATCCTCTATAATGCCATATATATTGCAAACATTTGATATTTCTTAGATATGCTCTATAGGAGAGATGGAAGCTTTGCCAGTAAAATTAGGTATACTTTTAAGGGCTAATACTAGAATATTATGTCTTTGAGCCAAAAGGAGAGGAATTCTACCATTGAAGGTGGAAAAAGCGTGTGCTCTAGGTTGTGCCATATGAAATAATCATCTATTCAAATGGAAGGATGGCACCCTAGGCTATGATCTATCAATAGGAGGATTGGAAAGAGATCTTGTAGGTGTATTTTCTACTACAACACTCCTAACTGGTGATAGAGATAATCTATTTCACTTTCTTGTAGGGTTTGAAAATGAGAGCTCATTATATTGAAAATTACCTCTAGAAGATGCCCTTGTATGAGTCATAGACATGAATCACATCAACTTTGTTCTAGAAACTAGATGTATTGTAGAGTAGAGTCACCGAGTACTTAATAAAAAAGAGCCTCTTGAAGGCTTGGAATACTGAGAGTAGCACTATCTCCTTAGCAAGTATCTGAAGTTTTCTTCTTTCTTATTTTATACCAATAAACTTATAACTCTTTGACATGTTTGTCCCACTTGGTGTGCCAAAAAATGTTGTCACAAAAGCTTGCACCCTTGCCTAAAGTTTTTACCTAACAACAACCTTGTAAAAGATGGAAATAGTCTCCAAGCTATGGGACTTGAACTATAAAATTGAGTCTCTAAATAATAAAATTGAGTCTCTAAATAAGGTCGGCTTCCTTACTATTAAGGTGCACCTAATTACTCTTTGGAAGGAAAAGGAAGAAGGAATGCATGAAAGAAAACTACCTAATATAATCTAAAGGGGGGCGATACACCAAAATAGTTTGTTCAGTCCTATTTTTGCCTAACAATGCACTACTCATCAATATAATCTCAGAAGACACTAATTCAACCTTTGTTTTGATTCTACAATCACATACAAATTAGGAACCAAATGGATACTATAAGGAAGGGACTTCACCCCATAATATTCAAAGGGCAATAGTAGATACTTTTATACAGATTGAAGAATGAAAACAAATACATTAACAAAGGTAAGAAGATTTTACACTTATATTAATGGAGAATGAGGCATAGTGGAGATTACATTCATTCATAGACAAAAGGGGATTACAATAGTAGAGTGGGATACTGCTACTAAAGAATTAGAAAAAATGACTGACCCTAAGAAGGGTTACAAAATTTTCTTTTATAGTGCAAGATTACTTAGATAGCTTCTACCCTAAGGTAAAGCACAACAACTACATTTAAGGTTACCGAGATGGTACACATCCACATGTAGTAAAATCATATCTATTGATCAAAAAGAACCCTAATAAGATAGAAATGGTGGCCATTAATACTTTGACTGAATAGATTGATAACCAGGTGGTGATGGAGTGTCTCTTTAAACTTATCAAGCATGGGGAACATCGAAGAGTGGTTGCAAGTGATCGAAAGATTGAGTCGTCATTAAGAAAGTTGCTTCCCCCATGTTATAGATGTGCCAAATTGAATAAATCAGCGAGCCAACTAGGTTTGACCTTCTAATCTTGCCACATGACTCAATTTCATTTAAAAATCCTACTACCCTATCTTGCTTTTAACTTTATGTTGACCTATTGGCTGTAACCTAGTCACAGCTTCACCACCTTTTATCATAACTAACCATTTATCTTTTGAATCTGTGAACTTAACTGCCACTACTTACTCACTACCTTGGCCTGCTGAGACATTTGTCAGCCTATCTTTATGTTGCTATGAATAATGGCCTCACATCTTTGGTTAGTGACATAATGACAACACTTGATCATCTCTGAATTGATGATGAATAAGGTACATCAAGAAAACTAGCCCACTTCTACAAAGCATGAATAAGACATCACTAGCTCTACCTTGTCCAATAACTCCTACCAACCACAAAGAAGGAAGGCCCACCTAGGATATGAGGCAGGCTGTCGCTATGTCATTATGACTTTAGATCGTACATTTTTCCATAGTGATATAATGATAGTCATAGATGCAGATCTGATCAATGGTCCACCTTGTACTTTGCTAGTTACTATGCATGACTAAAAGGAAAAGGCCCCACCCAAACATGTGTTACATTGTCACTATGTTGTTATGACTTTTCTTGTGCAACTTTTGATAATGACAAAGTGATGTTCCTTGATCTTGGAAGATCAGATGAATGAGAAGATGTGGGCCCACAAGATCTTTATAACACACAATCACTTAAAGACTTAAGAAATAAAATATAACCCAAGGTTATAAATGTATCCTTTATAACATTAGGACATTTGAATATTTGAAAAGATGGGTGTTGGATGTGTTTGACAAGCAAAAACTCAAATCTTTGTGAGAGGGTAAATATGGCTAACAATAACCGATTGAAGGAAGGAGAAGAGGGAAGGAATTGATGATTGCAGGTTGATGAGTATATTGGTATACACTCTAGTACACTTACACCAACACAGTTAGTCAAACATTAACGATACCTTATCTGAACTAGCAATAGAGTGAGTCACCATGGATGTGATAGGAATTAAGAGAATTTTGAAAATGAAAGGAAAGGAAAAAGGCCACCATTGCTTCACACAAGGACTAGTAGGGATACCAGTCTAGGCCTTAGACATAGGGGTCACGAGTTTCCTATGAATGAATTAGATGTAGAATTTAAATTTTGAATTTGAGAATTGAGAGGGATAAAGTGATTATGTGTAACTATGCCCAAACACCAGAGAATGGATATGAATTAGCCAATTAGACATAAGATATTCGTTGACGTTATTATTTTTGTAGATAAGAGGAGAGAATAGAGAACATGAAGAGTAGCAAGAAGAAGACTAGCATACAAAGCAGTTACATAGGAAGGAGGGACAACAACATGCAGTTACAAGTAACCAAGGAAAGAGATGATATTAGAGAATTCACCAAGTGAAGAAGAAGATCATTGCATCTTCAAGAATATGAAGTGGAGATCTACACAAGAATCTAGTTCCACTTCTAAGGTCTAAATATAGTAGCATGCTTTCTTACCATTGCATCTATTTGTAGCTCTTAATAGGGAAAGCTTCATTAGAAAGTTTATTATAAAATCCTCTAAAAAGGTGTCTCTCAAAAGGAGGTTTGTAATTCCTCTAAAAAGGTAGCTCTCACATGCTTTTATTACCCTGAAAAGTTATAGGGATCCCTAATAGGACTTATTTTCAAAAGAAACATTTGTAGCTCCTAATAGGGCAACCCTTTACATGCATTATAATGGCTGGTGGGTATATTATCCCAACCATAGTTTTTTCCCTCTACTCAAGAGTCTCCACATACAAAATATCTATGTCAACTTGATGAATTCTTTTGTGTGAACTTACTTGATTTTACCTTACTACATTAATGTTGTCTTTAGCTTTTAAGTGGATCACATTAAGGATAGTTAAAGAAGTTAGAAGAACAACTGCCTAAATTAGAAAATCTATGTTAAAGACCACCTATAACACGTGAAATATTGGCTCTACTTGTGTGAGTAGAATAGTAATCGCCCCAAGACATTCATCATATCAATCCCCTATCAATGTTAATACTCAAGGATTTTCCTATTGATATTTGTTGCATGTTATTAGTCTACCATAAGCTAAGTAGTCTTTGGGTGTGTTCCTAAGTTATTGAATAAGTGTTTCAAACCTCTACCTAGGTCAATCAGGAGGATAGGTGTGTTTGGAGCCTAAAAAACTTTTCTTGTTGTATTTGAATTCACATGAAATATAAATTCATTCAATTGATAACCTATCAAACACTTGAAAATATTTTCAAAAATTCAAATCCATTGGAATTTTATAGAAAATGCTTGATATTTGACAATTATAACCTATTTTGAAACCAAGTGAAAAAAATTGGCCAATCCATCATAGTGTTGCATCCAATATAGAGAGTCACTTTTGGGATTTTAAGTTATTTTGTAAATTTTTTGAGTCACATCCTAGATCTTTGGTCACCTATGGTTTGTCGCATCTAGAATAGTGAGTAATTAAATATTTTTCAAAATCTTGATCTTTCTTATTTTCTATACCTTTTTTCCACTCTATCGAGTTCACTCATCACCATTAATCACCCAAAAAGTTTTTATTAATAGAATCTCAAGTATACCCCACATACCTATTAGGTTTCTAATCTATCATTGTAAAGTGATGTTGTTTTACCATCATCAATCCTCTTTGGCTCCTAGATCAATATAATGACATTCTAACTCTTTAACTGTAGACCTTATCAATCATACTACCTTATTAGAATCACTCTTACAATCACCTGGAAAACCACACTTGGACAGTATCAAACCTTTTAACACATTGAGACACTACACATAGAAAATTATCTTATTAATCTTTTATGGTTGACACGTGACATAAAGTGTACAACTTGAATAAAAATTATTTTGACCAAACAATAGAAGAATTGCCAAGACTGTTTACCTTTGCACTTGGAGAAACTTCAAGGAGGAATTCTTAACTTGGGTAAGACTTATGTACTCAAAATAAGACATAGAAAATAACTCCTAATATTGACATCATGTCAAATCTTCAGTATGACTACGATAGCAATCAGGATAACCAAAGTAATAAAGGAAATAATAACCATGATTCTAATAGTGATGAAGTTCCTATAAAAAAAGACCATTGTAAATGCCAAAGAAGTAAGAGGTTGCAAAAACTACTCGAAAGAACCTTAGATATAAAAAAAAATTTTAAAAACTTCTTGAACATGGACTCTATGGGAGTCAAGCTCCCCAAAGACTTTGAGGTTGAAAAATTAAAACAAAGAGAAGATGGCATGCCTATATCCATATTGACATGACAATTTCTTTCTATGCAAATGGAATTGAAAGAACTATTGAAAGAAAAGGAAAAATTATCAAGGCAGTACATGTTGGAATATATATGTCCTTTTCCATTTGATAAAGTTCTATAAATGATTTCTCCTCCAAATGTTTAAATGCCTAAGCAAGAAAAGTACAATGGAGATTTAAACACTCAAGATTATGTAAGATATTTTGCACTTTAAGTATGAAGTTCGTGCATGAAGGAACCTACTTGATGAGGTTGTTTCCTAGAATCTTGGGTGGACAAGATATGGAATTATTCTGAAAGTTACCTATTGGAATTTAAACATTTGAAGTTTTCGTCAAGGATTTAATACAAAATATTCTTACAATATACAACATACAGTGACCATGCGCAATTTGTGT